>JANWGL010001568.1:0-36730 GCA_025200755.1 Ceratobasidium sp. C01
GGTGATCCCGGCTCGAAGGGCGTCTGTGGTCCTCGCACAAACCATCCTGAGATTGATAACGATTAGAATGATCCTGGGTAACATAGTTGCATGTAATCACTTACACTTTGCAACTTCGGGCTTGACCTTCTGAGTCAATCATCCGTGCATCGGCGCGTCCGCAATGCCTCGCCACTATCTCGCCGATCACACTCTCTAGAGCGGTGGCGCTGAAGACGCTGTTCCTCGATAGCCACTTCCTGCTCGCAAACACCCGCTCGATAATTTCCACACAGTATTGTAACGTAAGATCGATGCTAAGCTGCAGTCTGCCCATCAATATCGCCGCTACTCTGGGAGTGTGTCAGTATGCGGCTGATCCTAGATCTATCATAGGTGCGTACCCGCCCATTCCTGTTCCGCTTATGATGTCGAAGGTTTCAAAAGGGAAAGGCAGGTCTGAAAGGCCGCTTAGAGACTGCTTCCTGCGCAAGCACTCTCGGAGGATTATCAGCGCGCCGAGGACATTGATATAGCCCCCATCTAAATGTGGTCTCAGTAGCCTATTTTATATGTCAGGAGAAAATCGATTGGCATACCCAACGAGAGTGCGCATATCCCATCGTGTTCTATGCGACTCGACATATAGAAGAGTGGGAGGATATGTTTGGATGGACGGTGGTGGCAGAGGCGAGCAACGAGCCAGCGCTTATCCGGTGACCGCCGGGCGGCTAGCGTGCTTCGAATTGAGGGTAGTTTAATTACTACGCAGCACCAGTGGTTTTATGAGTTATTGAAGCGGATTGAGTTGTTGAAGCGGATCCAAATTCCTTATTATTCTAATCGATCTGTGCGTTCCAAGAAATTCACCCGGGAAAGTGAGACTGAGAAGATTGATTAACAAATAAATACAAAAGATCCAAGACCGAATTCACCATACTTCAAAACGCATAACTTTGCCATCAACGCGACTCGAGGAGTTGAGGAGACTTGACCGTACCCACAAATGCGAATCAGAATCTAGGAGCCACTGAAAGAGAATAGCGGCTGGGTAGCGCCAGCGAGACACGGACACATTGATGCCGTCGTGTCTCTCCTCCGTGATAACATTTTCTACAGCCCCTCCCGCTTTTCCTTTCTGTGTCCTGTTTCGAAGGTTGGGAGGCCTTATTTAGAGATATCGTTTTTCTTGCGCCTGGGATGTGAGGTTCCACGCCGAGCCTTTTTCTTTTTGCGTGGTTCTGGTTGTGAGGATGTTGGGGAGGATGGCGAAGGAGACAGCGGGCGTGGCTGGCCTGGTTGAGTGCTGTCAATATCGCGAGGCGTTCTGGTCGTGGAAGTAGTGGCGGAGGCATGTATAGAATTCGTAGACCGCTTGGATGGATTGCGGACTGACTCGCTGTAACCTGTTTGATCGAAATCGTCATTTAAATTACGAAAATAAATGATCAGAGATATATACCAGCAAAAGGATCCATTCGAGATCGCTGAGTCCGAACCAGTTCCACTGTTGTTGGTTCCGTCTCCTCGGTTGAGACAATAAGTTCCCCTCTTGGTTCTTCCCAGCCCTCCATAACTTCATCCTCTTCCGATCCGCTCTCCTGTGCCAATCGTTGGTTCGCTAAATCTTCCTCGCGAGCTCGTTTCTTCGCTTTCCAGGTTCCGACCTCCGGCTCGCCGTCATTATCACTGGCGCTACTCGCGCCAACAGGGTCAGGTTTGGATGAAGATCCGGGAACACCAGCTTGCTCTGTGGGGTTTCCCTCGCCGAAACGAATGTGCGTCGATTTCGACTCGGACGAGGAAGCAAAATTTGCGGGCGATATCGCCGAGGCCAACGCATGCTTGATGAACCTGTTGGCAACCTTTCCGTCAACGGTCAGGGATCCTAAGCCAACATCGCTTCAGGAGGCGTCGCGGGTAAGCAATCAGGACGCTCACTTTTTGCAGGATTTTCTGCTTCCTTGATTTTTGCGAAGTAACCTTTAACACGATCCTGTCGACACAACCCGTAAGTGCAGCCCCCTTGTGAGATGCGCTAGTATTTACCAACTCGGCAACAACATCGTGAGGTTCGCCCGAATCTAAATTGGAAGGATTGATGCCTCGAGTCTTCAAAAGTACTTGATGAGTTGTGTTGGCACAGCCCAAAAGGATAGGAACCAAAGGATATGCTTACTCCAGACGAGGTCGTTGAGCACATACGATAGCCATACTTGGAGTTTCGCTCGATCGAGCGGGGAGGAAAGTTGGCTTGTAAGTTTTACAAGCGGGTTTTCTAGTAGGGGGTTCAGCACTTCCTCCAATTCATCTATAGAAGAGACTAGATCATCTATCTTGTCGGTAAATGGGTCGGACATGATCGGGGTTGGGTGGTGGCAAGAATTGAAAACAGGACTCAAGTGACGTAAGCCAACTTATCATCCGTGGTTTGGCGCTAAACTTGACACCATCTCGCCTACTCTTGACTCGCAAAGCAATTCGCCAGCCGAAGGTGAAATGGCAACTCTCCAAGTGCCGAGGAAATCAGTTGGCTGTTTGGGATACCCCTGGAAGGACCGCCTCAGAACTATCTGTGTATCACGGCCCTCCCACCGACTGACTGCCAGTGGCACCCACAATTGTTCATGCGCGATCCAATAATGACATTTGTACCTTACGATGTCCTGGCGGTATCCCGAGTTTCAGCCTCCCGTTTGACTGGGCAAATGGTGATCTTTCGTCTTGCGCCTAGGTACGTCTTGGCTTCCATTGTCGGACCGAGTTTCTTCCGAGCGTGTATGAACCTCTAAAAGTAGGCTGGTCGCTAGACCCGTTGTCCGACAATTCGTCGACCTCAGCCTGCAATCTTCTAAACATTACCTGGAAATCGACTTCTTTGCGGAGAAATACGTCTTATGTCGACTTGCTTCCCTCAATGTTGATTCGACCACGCTATAAAGACCAGGATCACGCCAAAAATCCTCTGCTCAACCTCGCCCTATCTTATCGTTGTGAGAATGGTTCGCTGGGGATTCGCTGCTCTCGCGGCATGCGTAACGAGCGCTCTTGCTACGCCTATCTTGTTCGATGGAAGGGCCCCTCTGGACTACAACTCTACCAACATCGATTCGTTCAAGTATCCTTACGTCTAGTAAGCTTCTCGGCTCGATTTAGTAAATATTCCCCGTAACCTGTTGTCCTACAGCGTCGTCAAAGGCAGCAAGGCCGCTAGCGGGGCGAGTCAGCTTATCTGCCAACTAGAACGAAACTAACATATCCTACAGTATGTCGCCCTCAAAGGGAGTATCCCCCCGCCGACGCCGCTATGGTACTCACTGAAGAACCTACCGAAACTTGCAACCGAACAAACAGTTTCTGTGAAAATTGATAACTCTTCCGTGTTCGTTCCGGGTGGGAATGTCGACAACTCACAGTACGGATTCCGTCGGTAAGTGATCCAAAATAACGATGTCTCGTTATTATTCTCAACGGATTTTTTTCAGTACCGAAATCATTGCTCAAAATAATCGAACGCTCCTCGAGTCCGGCAAAACGGTCTGGCATTTTAGCATCATGCGAGACGAGCTTCGTCCTCTGAACTATAAACACGAGTATCAGATCGTGTTCATTGAACCTGATGATGGCAGTAAGCGCCTTTCGCATGTCCAATTCTTCCGTCGTGACACAACCTCATATTTTACGTAGGTCATGTATTCGGTGTCAAAGTCGGGTCGAGTTTCACGGTACCTACCGCCTCAAAGCTGCCGACGGCGACGGCCCACAACCTCGAGGTCTTAGATCACGCATTGAACGTCGTTTACACTACGTCTTTCGATCCGCTTACGTGGCACAACTTTGCTGTTCAGGTCAGTCCATTTTATCTTAATAAGGTTGTATTGTGCCTTTAAGTTCATAATGATATTCAAAGGTCGATTGGGATGCCCGTACCCTCGGGGTGTTTGCCTCCAAAGGCGCTTTGAGCCTCAAGAAGGTTTCGAAGCTCGCCTCGAACAACGGTACGCAGCATGGAGCTGCTGGGCAAGGCGATTTCCACTTCGGCGTACTCAAGGTACGCGAACACTCCTGGTTATGGCGTTTCCGCCTTGACTAATCTGGGTTTAATGTTTAGCTCCCCCTCGCGAACCCGAAGGACACTGCCACTCAGCAAGGAGACGTAGTGCACCGTGGTATTCAGGAGGGCACGACGGAAGGGCTTTATTATTCGGGAGTGTTTGTGGAGAGTGCAAGTGGTGGAGTCAGCGCAGGTTATGGGGGCATAATTCCAGCGTTCTGATTAGTACATCTAGTGAAAAATGCTATTTTCGTGGCAGTTCTCCTTTTTCTCCCCCCGGTCAATATTATGTTTACCACAACACCCTACCTATATTCGAAGATGACATAACAATATGGTATTACTATAAGTTGACATTGCATAATCAAACAATATACGGGTGGTTGTTATTTATATGCCTCAAAGCGAGTACATTTATCAAAAGGCATTAGGCGGCAGATTCGTGCTCCTAATCCTCCTACGTTCTATCAATCGCCATCCTCGCTCGTGCTACTTCATCCCGACTTGGAACCCCTTCCGGTCCTATCCAATCGACAAGCCATGCCCGGAGCTCCCCCTCCGGGCCCACTTCTTCGTTCTCCTCCAAAAGATCAACGCCTTCAATCCCCCCGAGATGGTCTCCGTTACTTTGCATCGCCAGCCGAGCTTCGTTGTCGCGGTGCATCCTCCTCGATCGCTCGCTCCATGCCCTCCCAACAGGAGTTTCTTGAGCTAGTACAGCGGCTTCCCATCGTACAAGCGCATCTACTAATGCGGCGCGTTCGGGACGAAAGACACCTAGCCCATCAAATTCGCCCTCGTCCCCTCCAATCCTTTGAAGGTCCTTGTCGTCTGTGGGTCGTATGAACTCGTCGGCCGCTCGCATCCATTGCAATGCCTCCGGAATATCATCCGGGTCGAGTAGTGCAATATAAGCTGTCCAGGTACGCGGCGTCGGGTGTGCGTTAGGGAAGAGCGGCTTTGGGGAGGGATGGAGTGGAGTAGCTATAAATGGAACAGCAGGCCTGGCTAATCGTGATCGGCCTTTGTTTGCTAGCGAAACGGAGCTCGTGCGAGGGTCGCCTGCCGATGAGGAAGAGTTCCGGTTCTCTGGAGCTCGTAGCGGCATCGGGATGAATAACGCCGTCGTTTCGGGTGTGAGAATTCCTGGACCATTTTCGTAGTTTTGAGCGACAAGATAACCTTGATCGGTACCAGCGATGAACGGCCAATTTCCAAGTACGACGCTCTTGAACAGCTCGATGGCGTCGCTTCGAACAAGGGCAATCGTTTCGGGAGCGTTGGCTGAGGCTTCATCGAGCGCCGCGTTCAACTGCGACATGTGCCCCTTGGCGCCGTTCTTGTACTCCCGAACTTGGCCAACAAATAGTAAAATTTAGGCCTTAAGCCAAATGAGCCATCCCAAACTACACATACCTCGAGCCTTCTGAGCTCCCGTCCGCCCAAGAAGTCGGCGAAGTCCTTCACGAAAATGGCGCACGTTAGCTCCGAAACTCGTCTCTTCGCTCAGGTCTCCGCTTGTACGAGTGGTCGGTTCGCCTGTTGCCCCGTGTCTGACTAATCGCGCAGCGTCCCGCATTATAATCTCGAAAGCAGTTGCACCAGGTCGGATACCCCACCGCTCAGCAGAGCGCGTAAAGACAAGATACTGGGCTCGTGGGGGAAGAGCATCGAGAATATCGTTCAAGGCCGAGGGCGCCATGTCCACCTTAAACGACGTATTCTGAGATGGTTCAGCATCTTCAGAGGGTGGGGATATTCGTTGGCGTTGACAAGGAGGTCGTACGTATTTATCCAGGATCTCCAAGGCGCGTAAAGGGTTTCCCGACTTGGCATAAGCCGAGAGACCAATCTCGAGTAAAGCGGGAGTAAATGCAAGGGGAGGTGGAGGAGACGGGCGGGCTGGGTCTGGTGAACAATCTGCTGGCGAAATGGGTTTAAATTTCTGCTTGGATTTCCTGCGCCTGGAATGACACTGACCTTTATCACTGATTAATGATTGTGCGATCTTTCTCTCGGTATCCTCCCAGACTGCTAGCGCGCGACCATACGCCTTCCGTTCGACCAATCCTCGTATAAGCGTGGTCAAGAAGACAGCGTCCGGAGGCTCCCCCGACGGTGCTTGTTCGGGGTAGAGACCCTCAACGAGGGTGTGCGCCATCGCAAGGAGTAGATTGGCGGATACCGTGTCGGATTGTGCGGCAGCGGTGATCGAAGCGAGACGAGGGTCGACTTCGGGTCGGACTAGGGGTCGATGGTGCGTAGCACCTATTGTATAGGTTGTTTCGGATGATGGCGACCTTGCGTAAGGTAGCGATACCCCCTGTTCGCCGATCCGTTTCTTCAACCAGATTGAGAATCCTTCGCCCAGAGCTTCGGTTACGCCCCATTGGTTCCAAACTTGCAGCCAGCACTCGCGAGAGATTACGATACGGCTATTATGGGCGCTTTCGATCACCTGCTGAAGGGAGGCGGCGATCAGAGGGGACGGCGTTAAACTCGGACTGGAGAGTAGGGCGATTATTCGGGCTTGATGATTGTCAGGGAGAGCAAGTATCCGTGAAACAACACTCGGGAGAGCGTGAGTGATGTCGTATTGGGTAATATGGTGTAGAGCAATCATCAGAGGAGTCTCATGCCCCCTAGTCAAGACCTCGGGAACCGTGGAGGAGACAAGTGCGAGATGGGCTGCGAGCGAAGCCCGCGCAGAGTCGCCCACTTTTCGACGCAGTAAATGACTAGTAACCCATATTGGGGTAGGAGTGGATCCTTTCCGCAGGTACTGAATCGCAGATTTAAAATCAAAAGCAACACACGCATTTCGCCAGCGCAAAAAGTCGAATTCGCTCACGCCATGTCGCGCAATTAGCCATCGGAGTTCCCTCCTTCGACGAGTATGAGGTTCAAATTGACGTAGGTTCCGGATAGGCTGCGATCTTACACCGGGAGGAGTAAAGCTTTCGAGTATCGCTTGCTGAAGTCGAGACACACGACCGGAGCTCAGCATGAGAAATAACAAAATCTACAAGCGCTATAACCACGTGATCAGTGATTCCGCCACGTGATCAGTCCCCACAATCAGAGTCTGCTACGACCATGAATACCGCTCATCGGTCGCCATTTAGCCTCGCAAATCCTGCGAAAATCCTGAGGAGAGCTTCAATAGTAGCCCTTTTACTCGTTATTTCTCAAACCGGCTCACTCGCCTCTGGGAATCCACCTGAGGACATCGCAACTGACCAATCGTCATCTCCACCTCATTGGACGGTTCACATCGCAAATGAATATCAGGTTCGCGCGTCGTCATTCCCTTCCGCTCCACGCTGAAACTGCACCACTATTTCCCTCGGAAGATCTTAGGACCATTTCCTCAGTAATTAGATTATGGCTCAGATACCTGGCCGTTACTGACCTTCACCTCGCTAATAGGGAGGCGCGTGAGCAACATTACATCTCCCCTGGATATCCCCTAGGAAGTAAGTAATAACATTTCACCTACTTTCTGACGCTGGTTTTATTATCTTCACGCAGCTCATATCACGCTACCACTCAACTTTACGAGGTCGTTCCCATCGCATCTTGTGGATGGGGGTTGGGTTAATTGGAGCAAAGGGTCAACTTTACACCATCAAAATCAAGCACACGGTGAACTTGCTCGTTATTCGATCTTGTTTCCTCGTGCTCGCTGGGGCGCAATCAGGGCAACTGAAGGCTGGGCTGGCTTGCAGCACCACGTCTTGCTTCACACCAAAATCACTCTCGCGTCTCCCTTGTCTGATGACCCGACTATCGATGGACGTCCCGCCTATCTCTCGCTCTCTGCCTCTCAGTGTTCTTATCTCGCCGTTCTTCCTCCGACTTCTAACTCGGTAGTTCCTAGCTGGGATGTTGGCAATATCTATGCTTTTTCTAATATGCCTACCGCCAAAATTCCTCTAAATGATGCTCTTTTCGCTTCGACGCGGTACGGAGTATTGTCGTCCAAGTACCCACTCAACGGCTCCACTCTTGGCTCTAACTACCTCATTGAACTTGACTTACTAATGAGTCTTGACTACGAGATACGTCTCTTCGGAGATCCTACCGTGTTCGGGAACAATACCGTTCCTACTATCCAGACTGAGCTGCAGGCAACATTAGAATTCGAAAGCCCACACGGTACATCTGAAACGCTTGTTAAACAACAACCACCGCTGTCGGAGGTCGAGCAGGATACCCTGTCTGTGACGGATACCGAACCAACGGAACTTGCGCCTTGTGTCTCAACTAACGAAGCCAACTCGCACATTGTGCCTCATTTTGTGGACGGATGGGCATACGGCGACGTGATTGGGATCGAGGTCACGTCTTGCTCCCGCCATTACTTGACAATCAGCGAAGCGACTATAGAGTACGGGGGCCATGTTTCGCAGAGTGTATGTGTTTACGTTCCCTGGGCAATGACTGAAGATACTCAGGTTATCAATTACGAATATGATTGACCATGTTTTCGTAGGAAATCACCCTGGACCTGACGGAACCCGTTCGACTCAGCCCGTCCCAGACTCGGACTATCCCCTTGAAGATTAACCAAACATCTCCAATATCACCACTAGTTTCGACTGTCATCATCAATCTTCACTTTGAACACGTCTCCGATATGGATCGTAATTGGGCTTCCGGAACAATCCAGACAACCATTGACCTAGTCCACCATTCTTCACTCTCTAGTCACGCCAGCGATACACAAGGAATCCTTATGACCTATCGTTCTGTTTCGGACATCCCGGCGTCTGCGGTCCTTTTGCCGCCAGAAGATAAATCACAAATCGACATAACTCCTAAGAGTCGAGTCCTTCTAGCCTTACACGGAGCTGGTGTGATGCACGCGTCTCCGTTCTGGATCTCAGTCCTACCACGACCTGAACATACCTGGGTCCTTGTTGTTCAAGGTCTCACCTCTTGGGGACTTGATTGGCGAGAAGCCTCGAGAGCGGACGTCTGTGCTGCGCTTAGAGCACTTATTCTGCGGTTGACTGGAGCCTGGAACGAGGATGACTACTGCACCCCGCACGACAAAGTCCAAAAAATAATCCATAAAGTAGACGCACTGTATCATACAATTCCGGTAGTCGCGATCGGCCACTCTAATGGTGGGCAGGGATCTTTACACGTGGCGTCTCAGTTCCCAGATTCCATTCCCGCGCTTATCCCAGCCGCCGGATACACTAGTGCCCGCTTATATGTCTCGACGGAGCACTCTCGGGGCTCTCTGTTTGCGGATGCCACTTTACAAGGGATATTGCGCGCCAGCCTACAGGGTCAAGACGGAGACATTATCGCCGGGAACCTAGCGCTTAGTCGAGGTGCGTTGCAAAATCTCTCTAAACAGCGCGCGCTGACTGTCTCCCAGTCCGCCTCGTACATGGAGGGGACGATGAGAACGTTCCTGTATGGCACTCCCGGGAGCGAATGACGCTAGTTAAGACTTGGGATCCCAGTGCCGATATCAGGTGACGACAAAACGTAAAATATCCGATTTACTTGACTAACTTCGAGGTGTTGGTTAGCCTAATCGAGGTACCTGGAAAACCACATTTTTGGTCATCAGTATTTCAGGACGAGCCGGTCGCAAACGCAATCACAGAGTTAGTCTCCTCTCCGTACGCGAGCCTCGACGGACGGCCCTCGTCTTTTGTTTTCACGACAGTGTGGCCGTCTGAGTCGGGCAGTATGCACGGATGGCGTATCAGAGAACTAACGATCCCTGGAAGGTCAGTAATCTCGATACGTACATTCGCAACTCCCAACTGAGGCCTATGTTTCAGGATTGCGCGGATCCGAGTAAATCGACATTCAGTGCGAACAACCAACACACACGGTATATCAATCAACCTGAAAAAGGCTGGTTTGAGTGGATTCGACTCAATCACAGTTGATGGCCAGTATATACCCCTGGTTACTTCCCCTATTGTCTGGCTTCGACGCGACGAATCCTTAAAATGGATGGTACGCATCAATATCACCCTGAAATTACTAAAAAGAAATTAATTTATACCGCCACTTCCAGATAGTAGATCCGTTTGAACCCTACCCCTCCGGCCCGCTTTCAAGAATCCTAACTTCTTCTAAATCGATAGCAATCGTCATTCCTCACGAACAAGCCGAATACTACGAAACCATCGCGCTACGGCTGGCACATAGCCTATATACATATCTCAAACTCGACTGCGAAATCCTTCGAGATGACGAAACAACGTCCAACAATCATGATCTTCAGAACCGAAGCGTTGTAGTCATTGGAGGACGGTTGAACTACTACGGGATGTCTGTTCGTGGATCACCTCTAAACGTCTCTCCCGAAGGACATATCTCGATAGCGGATACCGTCTACGGAGAGGCCGGAACTGCAGCGATATCATTACACAAGGCAAGTGGCCTGTCGGCTCTAGACCGCCACCTGGCTATAAACTAACCAGTGGGCATTCAGAATTACCTCTATATAGATGCGGTCGATGAGAGCGGTTACGAACGAGCGCTACGGGTGTTCCCACTTCGAACAGGTGTCCCGGGCCCCGAATGGATGGTCCTGGGAAAAGAATGCGACGAGAAGGGATACGGGGGAATACTAGCCGCTGGGTGTGTTTTGATTTTTTCAAAATTACAGCCGAGATACTTAAACAAGAGCTATGCACTTCTAGGTTCTGGAACCGAACGGGTGGCTTGAGTGAGGCTATGTCTTACTTTACATGAGGGCCAAACTACGATCATCAATATTTTACAGAGCGAGTATATATTTTGAACATCTATTGCACCATTCTACCCACTCTAATTGACTCTCACTATCAAATCTACCAAAGGCATTTGGTCGCTTGCCCCCGTGGAGACGCCTAGGGTACCCGGCTGCTGAGGTATCCTTAGCAGAATGGTACAATATTCCGAAAGTATACAACGATTAGAGGGTATATAAGTTACAAGGTATTAATCAAAAGACACAGCAGCAAATATAAGTGGAGAAACAGCGAGAAACAAACCACATCCTTCAAATCAGTCATCAGTAAAGCAGAAAGTCAAAGCACATCAACGAAACCCATCTATCCTGCAAATGGCGGAAATATCCAGAGGTGTCTTATTGCCCATGTCTAGGTCGCTTAATCGACTTTTTTGTAGCTATGACTACCCAGGTTCGGCTCACCCCCAGTGTGATGAGAATATTACTGGGCCACGTATCACCTCGCATCGTGTCTGGGGCTGCAGAAATTGTTCCCGCCGCCGGGACTCCGTGGGTGTCTTCGGAGAGGGTACCGGATTTCAGGCTGTTTCACATATACACTGGAACTACAGTGCCTTTGGAGTGACATATTGAACGGAAAACCCTACGTGTGAAGAGAGCAGCGCATTGGCTGCATGCTCAAATCTCTTGTACAAAACCTATCTTCAAGAGCAAACATCCGCATACACCCTACCTGTACACCTCGTTCTCAATGTGAAAATTTTTGCACACCTCGTTCCCCTTCGGAGATAAGGGCATTTGAAGACGCGGTGCTAACCTGCCCCAAACGAGCCTAGATCTAGGCTGGGGCGTCCAAATAACTCAAACCGTAAATTTTAGTTGCAGTGCCTGGATGGAATTGTCATAATTATAGCCTGTTATGGAAATAGTTGCTATATTAGGTGTTCCTCGGCTTGCGGCCTTAGTGCCCGAGCTTCCCGAGATGCTCAGAACCGCCTCTAGTTGGACGAAGGCAGTCGGCCTTTTGATTTTCCGAGGGTGCTAGTGAAAATTGAAGTGTGCTAGTCAATCGGAGGATGCCTATGCGAAGATTGGGTTACGAATATGTCGGCGAATGATTCCAAGAGCGTGGCGGTGAGGGTTCTGCTGTGATAAAGAGGTATCGGTTACCCTGCTCTCACTGCGCCTGATCCTTGTTTTTTTCTGCCTCTTCTTCACTCCCATGGGCAAAGCCAGTCGGCGGGTATGCGGGCGCAAAGAACCGAGGCCAATGCCAATACAATAAGTACTGCATGGACGGGCGTGCCCTCTTTCGCCTTCTCCTTCCCTATTAGCTGTTCCTCTGGTCTTCTTTTGATGCGGCCATTCATGGGATTCATTAGTGGTTGTGCGTCATCTGGATGGGTGGTTGCGCGGTAAGCGATTCCATGGCGCTATTCCTGTCTCCTCCGCCAAATCCTACCATGTTACACTGTGATGTAATTACATGTCCCAAGGTTTCGGAATCCGAAAGATAAGTCTATGATTACTAATTATTTGATAAAATTAGCTCTAACTCAGCATATATACTCAATGATTGCTTGATATGTACGCATAAATGACTATCATCGCTGGTTGAAACACGAGTGCACCGGAACCTGCTCGCAGCCCGCGGTTACCGAGCCTTCCTTCGGAATGATGCTGATTCTAATGGAGTTGAAGGGCAGACCGCTATATGCCGAAGAGAAGTCGGGTCTACCTATAGACGCGAGTGATTCGATATAGCATGCTATAGATTAGACTTATCAATAAATCTATCAATAGGTATTACTGCGATTTGCTAAATGTCATACCCTCGGCACTTGAAAAAAAATCACTTCCAAAGACCGAAAGACAACACCGACATAGCAAATCCGAACGGATCAAGACGTCAAATACTCGTTGTAATCGCAAGCTCAAGGCGCAGGGCATGGTGCAAAAATTGGAACGTGGAATCGTAATTCTGAAAATCGACTCCTGTACCTCGCAAGCAAGATTATACCCCTGCCCTGGACAACTACCAAACGCTGTTGAATTCTATACTCTAAGTCACCTCTGAAGGGCCTTCACATATCTCCCCAGCAAAAATAAAGTTCAGTCATTGAATTAGGTGTATTGGATACAACCGGTTTGTTTTGGTCCTTGCTTTTACAAAACAGACGAGAGAGTATGGTAAATATCACCTGGTTCCCTTGGCACAAGCAGAAGTAACATCTCCCACGTCCTCCAAATCTATAGCCCAAGTAAAGGTGGTGATATATCCCTAACCGAGAGCAGGGGCGGTTTTCAGACCAGCATAAATGTGCTCTAGCTTTTACACCATGCTCTGCGCCGTGAGCGTTTGAGTACAGAGAACTATTCTACGTCTTGATACTTTCGGGATTTACTGTGCTGGTGGGTCTTGCGGTCTCCGGAATTTTTCTCTCAAGCTACTGTGAACAATCTATCGTTGAGATTCAGTGTCTCAAAATCGCTGCAAAATGATCGTTTTCAGCATTTCTATGCCTGAACTTCGGCCGTAAATACGCTCACACAATTTAGAATATGTGAGAGGCTTGTGAATACGCTGAAATTCAATGTATAACAAAAGCTCCACCGAAAACCAGAGTACGGTAGGTTGAAAAGACGTTCATTGTTGCGTTAGATATGTCCGTAATTAGCGTCAGCGGTTGAAACACTGAAATTCAACTGCAGCGCTTCGCAGTGGGCGATGGTTTGGTCTTCAAGAAGAACAGGCACAGTCCCACCCAAATTACCAAGATACATCATTCTCACCACGGTTTTGGGTATGAGCATATCCAGGTCGCCTAAGTCGAAAGTGAGTTTAGCAGACGGGTTGATCTCTATGGTCTCTTTGTTGATGGGTTACAACTAATAGGAGTTTAGAGGGGCATTTGGTTGTAACACGGGTGTTGGTACGGTAATCAAACTTATTTATAGAGGACCCCACGCCGAACAGGACTATCCGAGCCTCAGCGTACTACTATTTGAGGCAGGTGTTTATCAGCAACCCCGCTTACTGCTTCGGATAGAGTCCGAAAGTAAAGCGCCCCATAAGCCCCTGATATCTAAAGGTAATCGCTTTTCGTAAGGGCAGTTACCCCCGAGGCTCCCCCAAAACGTGCCCCTCCGGATCACCGGGAGTTTTCCATCGATATGATACAAACGTGGTGAGCGATAAATTAGCGCCTATGCACTTATCTAGCACATTGGTTAAACATGTGTTCGATTTGGCTCCCACTCATCCTTTGAGGAGTATTGCACCTTGATGAAAGATATCACGGTAGCTGCGATCTTCTATATCAAGCTCGTGAATTTGCGTAGTTGATTTTGCTGGTGCCCGAATGCCAAACCGGGCTTCCAATGTGTAATGCGACTACGAGGTAACCCGTAGCCCACAAAGGCCCCAATACTTTGATCTCCATGCGATGAGACCATCATCTCAGTATATAAGCCTACCATAGCTATTCTGCCATCGATCACCTCAATAACATCCCCCCTGCCACTATTTCGTGACGAAAATGCCTCAGCCTGTTTCGTCGCTTCCTGTCACCAATGGAATGTATCGTCTTCGCAACTTGGAGAAGAAATCTTATATTGAGCTCACTGGTGCTCTCCAAACACCCAAGGGCCGAATTACTGCTCGGAAACCCGATGATACTTTTGATCAAATCGTAAGATTAAACCTATATTACCCTCAATTACTACCCACAATTTGTGTTCCGTAGTGGTTCTTTTACCAGACCGGGAATAATAAGTATCAGATCATGAGTACTAGTTCTCCCGGTACCTGGCTCGGCGCTCGGTTTAACCGGGTTGAGGGAGGAATTGAAGCGTACCCAGCCGGAAGCACCACCCAGCTAGAATGGAGCATCCAACGAGGACGTGGGGATGGCTTTCGGTTTGTTTTCTTTCATTTATAAACTAGCTTTCGCTCACATTATGACCCAAACTTATTAATGCTCAGATTATCGACTGTAACTGAACACGGGACAGCAGCAGCGCTCAATCTGTTAAGCGATGGCTCGGTGAGTTTCCTTACACGTTAATCCAATTCTTCGTTCTGACTGACATATCATTTCTCTAGTTAATTCTCTACTCCGAGACGGTAACTGTAATATTTGTTTCCTATTTGTATTTAAGTTGACAATCTGCTGAAGGACAGCTTGCGTCAACTTTGGGATATAATTCCTGCCGGAACTTCAGTTCAAACTGCTGGAGCATCCTCCTCCCCAATCACACAATATGGCCATCTTCCGACACCTGAAAACGGCCCCTATCGTATTCGTAATATGAACCCCAGCTGCGTTTTAACCCTTTCGACATCAGGGGCTGAGCGGCCTCAAGGGAGAAACAGGCATAGCTTTGAGGATGACACCGTGTACGTAGAGCAGCAAGACGTATCCCTAAAGCAGCAGGTAGGTTTATCACTGATTGTCACGAGTACACAAAATACTTATATCCTTTGTTGTGTAGTGGGAACTCACCAAAGGAGACAACGGCTACTATCATATCCAGTCAAACGGCCCGGTTAGATATTTAAGCTATTCAGTCAAGGATAGCCGCAATCCTAGGGTTACGACAAGTAGTCGCCCTGCTGAGTGGCACCTCAAAAGCATTGGAGGATTCGGCTATATGTACGCACCTTCCATGAAATATGTTGGGTCGATAGGTCGCTAAAATCCCATCAGACTAGCTGTTCCCGAGACCCGCTATGCCATCGGGTTTGCTGACTATCGCGCCGACTTGATGGACAAGGTGAATAATAGGAAACGCCATAGAGAGTCTAGCATTGATCATCTCTTGCTGTTACAGGTTACGCTTGTGGACGACATTGTTAGTACTTTGAACGTTTAACTTGGTAGCACACGGCTAATTGTGTGGTTATTATTGACAGCATGCTCACTGTCAGATTTGGTTTTGCGAGGCTTGGAGGGATCTTCACAAGGATGAGCAGCATCAGCCCACGTACGAGGATAGTTTCCGAGGAGAATCCACGCAAAACTCCTATTTACCAGGGCGTCGGTCTAGCATAGAGACTGGAGGCCAAGGATATGGACTTATAGGAGAGTAGGTGCCACGCAATTGGGGTTGTGCATGTATATAGAACCCAGATTTGTCATATTTCCTAATATCGCACGTCACGCCAAGGTCGATTTATTCGGCATAAGACTCCTCATTCAAGGGTGAATACGAAGAGATCAAAAAGCATTAGGCTCTATGGGTGCCTACGACCAATAATATCGCTAAGCAGTGAAGTCGGCTCGCCTATGCGGTGTAGAGTGAGCTTTTTCAGATACTGGTGTGCGCATGTACTTACACATTACGACCTAGTGATCAGTACAAAAATGCATAAATTCCGCAGGATGCAGGGTAGTGGGTCGCAATTGGACGCTTTTCGGCACGTATATATTCCATTGAGCATCGTAGCAACACTAAGCTAAGACGAACACTCACAGGAACTCGAGAAATAAATATCATACAATGGATTCATACAACATTTCATAAGTTTACAGGTCAGAAAGCTACACCGCGTGCGTCTGATATACAATTCCTCTACTTGGTCATTCGAATATGCGGGCACGTAAAACGTACTCCCGTCCGCAATAGCTGGTTCTGCAGGATCGGCGACCACTCAATGAACGAGTTGCGACAAACCGGAGTGACTCCCGTGATCAGTTAATAAGATCGAGTGTTGGCTGTCGGCTTGGGTCTTCAACAGGGACAGGAACAGGCGTAGACCGATCCAAGTCTCCAAGTCACAACGGGGTTGGCCATCGGAATACCTGGATCGTCTAGGTCCAAGGCACAGTTGTTAGACGAGTTGAGTATTTTTTATAGTGAGCGACGACGCAGAAGATCTGGGAGGGTATTAGGTGGCATCAAGCGAGTCAGGGCGAGAGGAACCAGAAGGTGAAGAACGAGCTGGAGAGTGAGTATATTTTGTTGGGCAGGATGCCAGAAGCATACCCATGGGGTGTTAGTTCGATAGGACCAAATTCGGAAATAACGTCCACGATGTAGCTCGAAGGCCGGTCTTTCCTATTACCAGCTCTAGGTAACCTACGGCTACGAGTCATACGCCTGCGGTGAGGTGCCCCAGCTCCCGCGTTCTCGTTGGTTATCCTGAGTCGACGAAGGACCAGACTATTAGCCTTTCGTGGCTCTCCGATTCTTAAGTACTAGCACTCGAATCCGACCTAATCGAGAAAACGTTTCCATTTAATACGCTGCAATCTAATAGGGCATTATTCGTCATCGTAAAGGAGATGATCGTGGAGGCGGAATCGTCGATATTTTAGCCACCACCTCAGTCGGAGCTGTAGTATGAGTAGTAACAACCGGAGAATCGGGGAACGAAAAGGAACCGGTGTCATTAAAGATATCGAGTTCATAAATCCACCATTCGAGATAGGAACTTCCGCGCTAGCAGTAGCGTTGATATTGACACTCGATGCGATGACCACCGGGACCGGATCGGGTTCGGCGACGTCCGAGTTAGAGCCAACCATCTCGCTTCCTCCTTAAACTCAAATTGAGGGGGGCTTTTGAATCTATCTGTTAATCCGCTCGTTCGTCTCCTCCAGCATACAACCTCTAAAATTTCCGACTCTATAGGACGGCCGAGCACCGCCCAAGTCCGGTGGAACGAACGGGCGGCTTGAGTGAGGCTATGTCTCATTCTACATGAGAGCCAAACTATGGCCATCGATCTTTCACCGAGCAAAGTCATATAATTACCGTATACAATCATATACACAAGGAAGTCGCCAGTCTATTCACGATGCCCGACCCCCACTGTCAAGTCTATAACAGGTGCCCCATCGCTTGCTTCAGTGAGGACATCAAGGTTATCCTGCTGCTTCTTTGCCATTAATAGTACGTTAAAAATAGTCTGAAAGCATACGACGACTAAAGGATACATACAGTAAGATACAAGGTGTTGATAAAAAAAACAGAATAGTAAACATTAGCGAGAAAACAGTAGGTAGCAAGACACATCTTTCAGATCAATATCCACAAAGCAAAAAAGTCAGACTACAACGATACAGAGCCAGATGTTCCGCAATCTGCGAAAATCATCGAATTAGACATCCGAAACAAACGCCCTCTTCTTCAGAATCAGCGAGAACACGAACGGCCACTGCTCGCTTTCCGGCACCCTCTTCTTTGCCAACGGCTCATCCCGCACCAAACATACAAACATCGTTTTGTCGCCCAACCAATCCACTGCCAAGAGCCCCCCTTTGTTGCCCCCCATAATCTCCATACGTTCCCTATATGCGTGACGAATACAGGCGCGGTCCTCGTCGGAAGCAAGCTGCAAAAGTGAGCTCTCTTCGACGGGAAGATACAAGACGTTGTGCACCGCTTGAAGGACGTCTTGAATTGTTACGCCCGCTGAACCTTCTTTTGCATAAACAGGAGCAATCCAAGGCAGAGCACCATCCCATATAATATGAAGGAACGGAACCGGAGGGGAAGTAGCGTAAGTCGCCGCAGGATGCTTGTCCAAAGTCCTGGGATCGTGTCCAAAATGCACGACTGCTGACGCGGGTTCATGCCGGACGTCCCACCAAAGGCGCAACCTCCCAGGAGACTCGGGCGTATGTAGTATTGATTTTTCCTTGAATAATGAGTGGAGCTGAAGCGGGTCCGAGAGTGGAGATCGACCAGACGATGTGGCAAAAGAATAGCCTTGGGGATCGGATACATACTCAGCGAGAGAGACGTACCCGTGCTGCAGCGACGAATTGGGAGCATTATTACTTGCTCCGAGTGGGGTATGTGGAGAAGGTAACAATTGTTCTGAAGTATCGAGAAATTGAGCAGAGGGCGACGAACCAGGGCGAGACCGAGCAGGTAGAGGAATCACTGAGGTCAATGAGCTATGTTCGGCGACCAGAGACGAAGGCCAACATCTGCACGGAGTAAATTCGCACTCGCAGAATAGCGAGCGCAGGCCGGTTGGTGAAGCCTGAGTGGGCATTGCGGAGGTCGGAAGTGGCGAGGGAGGATGCAAGGGTGGACTGATTGGCAACGGCAACTCTGCGCGCACTTAAATAAACCTAGGGGACTGCCCCTCAGAGCTCCAAAGAGAGGTAGTGCGTCCACCAGGGGGCGAACTCGAGCGCTGCGCATACAACGACAGGTACCCTCGTTCTGTTGAACAAACCCCGTCGATCCTGCGTATTGCCGAGGTATGGCCCGAAAGAACGGGTTTTCCTGTGGCGGTTCCTGAGATCCCGTATAGTAAATCATTGATTACTCAGCCGAAACAAGCGGATATCAACGGATGCAAACCGGCAGTGCCGTAGTCTATTCAGCCGGGACTTGCACCCAATTGCGTGGAGCTTGCACCGCCTGAAGATCGTCTTCCCATTCTGGTCCGCAGATCACAGAAATCTAGAGCTCGCTCAGAACGGGGTTCGGCTAACGTTGCGCTCCTATGATGCAGCAAAATTAACCGTGTAATATTGGGCTGAAGGTCCGATCGCAGACACGGCCGGTTATACCTACGAGCTATAGTCCAGCCCTCGCTCCTTGGCGCTCCCGCCGCGCCGGGGTAAGGACGAGAATTCCGCTCCAGAGACTTCCACATCCCAACACTCAGCGCCTTGCGAGCGCCTGGTTTCGTCTCTAACACAGACGAACACCGTCTCGCCGCGCGATAAATCCGCCTGTCGTCATTCCATCCCAGTCATTCCTAGTCATAGATCGTCTAGAAACTTCCACGTTTGAAGCGCGTCGTGGATTCAGTACATGACGTCTAAGATTGCCCATCCCACGCCTAGATCGCGCGCATACATGGGGGTGGGTGAGGAGATATGTGGCTATGAACAGTTAACATTCAACCTAGAGGTGTCTTGCTGCGTCTGTTCTCGCCCCCTAATTGACGTCCTCGTTGCCATTACTACTTACGTCTGGCTCACAAATAAAGGGAAGAAAATGTGACGAGCTCACATGCTGCCTCGCATATCCTCCGTGGCTCTCCCGCCGCTGGAGTTCCGCGAGGCGAGTGGTAGATTTCAAGCTACTGCAAATATTCTACAAGATCGAATTGAGTTTGAATGAACATATTGAATGAGAACTATTATGCGCTCAAGTTCCCTCCATAAAATCTGCCCTTTGGGACGGTATTGAGATACAGGTGAGAGATAATTAGGCAAATAAGCAACGATAGGTTCTCCTCCGCATACACCCTACCTGTACACTTCGTTCTCCAGGTGAAAATTTTTGCACACCTAGTTCCCTTCAGATATCGGCGCATCCAAAGACGCAGTGCTAACCTTCCCCAAACGAGCCTAGATCTAGGCTGGGGCGCTCAAATAACTCAAACCGTAAATTTTAGTTGCAGTGCCTGGATGTAATTGTCATAATCATAGCCTGTTATGGAAATATTTGCCATATTGGGTGTTGCTCGGCTAGCGGCCTTAATGCCCGAGCTTCCCGAGCTGCTCAGAACCGCTTCTAGTTGGACGAAGGCAGTAGGCCTTTTCGTTACCCGAGGGCGCTGGTGGGAATTGGGGTGCTAGTCAACCGAAGGATGCCTAAGCGAAGATTAAGTTGGGGATATCTGTAGCTCAATGATTCGGATAGCGTGGCGGTGGGGTGTGTGCTGTGATAAGGAAATGTCAGCCACCCTGCCCTCGTCAAGCTTGCACCTTGCTAACTCCAATTTTGCCCCTATGGGCAACGGCGTTCGGCGGTTATACGGGCGTGCAAAGAACCGGGGCTAATGCGCAATACAATCCGGACTGCATGTACGAGCGTCCCCTCTTTTCCCTCTCATTCCCTACTAGTTGCTCCTCTGCTTGTGCTCCAGGTGAGGTCATTGATGGGGCACATTAATGGTTGTGCTTCGACCGGATGTACAATTGCGCCGGTGGAGCGATTCCATGGCGTATTCTGAGTTCTTCAGCTAATAATGCTGACTATGCTACGCCGCGTTATACTGTAATCGCATGTCCCAAGTGCTTGGGATCTTAAAAAACGGCGCCAGGATTGGCCGGTCCTTTGTTGGCTTAGTTCTAACTTATTATATCCTTGAGGATCGCTTGCTCGGTGCTCAGAATCACACCAATATAGTTGGCTGAATCGGATGCCTCTGGGAATCGACCCTAATTGGACTGTCAAGCTTTTCCGCAGTGCGCAGAAGGTAAGCTTTTAGTATACGGCGTGACTGTACAAACCACGCGGAAAAAACAATTTAAAATTTAAAGCTACCTTTAGCACCCACGCGAGCCGAGACGCTAATAAAAGAGCCAATAAGATTGACTGACTACGCAAAAATACAGTGCTATATTACATCATAAAGATACAACCGATATATTGAATCTATATCATAGATAAGTCTAATCACTCGCGTCTATGGGCAAATCCGACTTCTCCCCGTATATTAGCCCGCTCGCCGACTCCCCCATCGTTGCCATCATCTTATGAGACGATCCCGTAGACGCAGACTTCGCCTTAGGTGAGATAAGGAATACGTCCACGATGTCCGGCTCCGTACGATCGGCGGCTGCTAATTGCACATGCTTAGGCGAACTAGAGTGACTCCCGTGATCTGCCAACAAGATTGGGTGCTTGCTGTCGGCTTGGTCTTCAGGAGGGACAGGCGCAGACCGACCCGAGTCGCCAAAGTATGCCACGTTCACGACAGGTTTAGGTATAGGATCGTCCAGGTTGTCTGAGTCGAGCGAGGATTCGGTTGGTGAGTTGGGTTCAGCAGCATCTTTGTTGGTGTACGATGAAGACGTAGTGCCAGAAGCATATCGAACCGAGTCGGAGGATGGGGAAGATGAACTGGAAGGCAGGGGATGAACAGAAGCGTGGGCACCTGACATAGGGCGGGTTGCTCCTGGGGTTCCTGAAACACTCTCATGAGTCGTTTCACCGTGACTAATCTCGGGAGTGGTGTCTCCGACGTAACTTGAGGGTCGGACGTTCCTGCGAATAGCCCGGGGTACCCTACGACGGCGAGTCGTACGCCTGCGGTGTGGTGCTCCAGTTCCCGGGTTCTGGTTGGATCGTGGTTTGGGAGAACCGTTCTGCAGTCGACGGAATACCATCACTAGCCCAACGTGGTTATCCGATCCTTGAGCACTAGCGCTCGAACCCGAACTATTCGGTGGTACGCTCCCAATTATCAAGGCGCCCTCGGATAGCGCTGCGTTCGGTGCTGTGGTCGAGCTGATCGTACGAGATGGATTGGTAGTGGCGGCTGGTGACGCCGACGTTGACGCCTCGGATGCTGCTTCACTCGGAGCCGCGGTATTGGTCGCATTGACCAAGGAATCGGGGGACGAAAGGAGAGCAGGAGCCGCGGACGAAGTCGAGTTCGTAGTGCCATCGGTCGGGGCACTATTCAATGCAAGAGTGTTGGCGTTGGCAGTAGTATTCATGTTGATGCTCGACGCGATAATCACCGGCACTAGATCGAGAACAGGTACGGTCGAATTGGAATCGACCATCTCGGGTTCATGAACCCCAGCAGCAGCAGCCTTGGCATCCATCTCCTCAATCATCTCATTCACCACCTCCAACATCCGGTCTCCAGATCCTCCGACACCATAGAACGGCTGAACGATGCCCGACCCTGGTGAAAACCTGAACGCCTGAGACGCACTCCCATCGTTCTTCGCTCCATGCTCGTCCATACAAAGCGATAAACCAAACGTCTGGACGTCCCGCGCCTGAGGGTTGAACGTCACGCACATCCGTTGCACCGTCCCAGTAGAGTTCGAAACTGCGGACAGAGGAACCTCGAGAGAGACGAGTAAGTCTTGGACAGCTTGAGTTGTAGCCGGAGTGGAGCTAGATCGTCCAGTGTTGATAAGAGACTGGTCGCCGAACTCGCGGAGATAAAACGTGGTTTGTTCGGTTGGGATCGGTGTAGAGTCGATTAGGTAGTCAAGAGCTGTCGCATTATGGAGCGTTGTGGCATTGGTCGATGATACTAGAGCATTGGGCAAAACGGAAGTAACGCTCAGTCCACCGAGCTTCTCGCCGGAGGGATTCGACATGAGGTCTAAGACACCAGGAATGCCGTTGATTGCCGATGAGGGTGAGCCAGGGGATTCGGCCCCAGGATCGGGCTGCGTATCATTCTTAGTAATAGTTAGGTGCGAGTTAGATCAAAAATTTGCAACTAAAGTAATAAATTACTCACTTTTGAAAGATCGCGTCGCACAGCCCGATTCCATTTCTCTTTCGCGCCTTTATATTTCCTCCCCTCTCCGCTGTCCTCATCATCGTCCCCGCTGTCCTCTTGGCTCTCCTCAGACTTCGCTTGACCCTTGCTCTTCGGTTTCTTCACCATCCGCGAAGGACCAGACGCAGGCCGCACCCCACTCTTCGCCTTCGCCTTCCCACTCTTTACACGAACAGAAGCAGGCGCTACGAACTCGTTCTCAGAACGCAAGGCACGCTCCGATACGAGTCGGCTCGGACTCCCACGCGACCCTCGAGGGTGATGATGATGATGGTGGTGAGGGTGTGCGTGATCAGGATCGTGTGCGTGATGCTCGAACCAGTGCTCCGAGTGGCCACCTTTCGAGTGGTCGTTTGGTCGTTCAGGATGATGGTGGTGGTGATGACGCTTGTTCAGTTCTGCGTACGGCTCGGTTTCGTGGTCGGGGGTGGGATCGGGGTGGCCATTGGCTCGTGCCTGGTCCTGGGCGCTTGGTAAATCCTCCGGTGGATTCTCGCGCCGCATCTTCGTGTGAGCTAGCCGACTCGCTTCGAATAGTTGCGCCTATGACAAAAAGGTCAACATCAAGCCACCCAGGAGTATAGAGATTAATTGAAGAACATACCGCTTCGAGTTGGCGCATCATTCGAGCCCGGGAGCTGCCGCTCCCCCCACCTCCGCGATGCATGAGAGGTGCGCGAGTGGCGAGATCCGGAAAGTCGACCTCGATCGGACTAGACGCAGGCGTAGGAATATGCGGTCGTCGCTGTGATTGCGGTAGCGCATCGACTGTTGTAGAACCCACGGCGAGGGCGATGGTGATCGAGGACAGAAGTCCGCTAAACTGAGGCTTGATGAAGACCATGGCAGGTTACTTGACTTCGTTCTGAAGAATATATTATTATTAAATAGATATAAGGCAAAATGGGAGGTAGAGATACTCACTCGGTGTCTTGAGGGGGGTTGGCGGCGGTGGGCGAAGCGACTCTCCTCGAGCTCCATCCTCGTTCTTATATACCCGCCGACCATCCCACCTGACCCAGCGTGTACCACCAACCCCATAAACAAAACTACTCCCGACTCTCTCGACCCAAAAGTGGGTGGTGTGGGGTAAGACGGAGGCAATTTTGATGTGGGGGTGGTCGTTCGGGGTTTGTTTGCTCGCGTCACGTGATTCTTCACCCACTCGAATATATTACTGGACGTTTTGGAGTGTAATGTACAGTATTTCGAAGGGTGGATTGGGGTGAGGTAAGGGCGGGCGTAATGTGCATGCCGAGAATGGTATTTTGGTAAGGTATAGTGGTGAGGGTTTGTTTGTATCGACCTTCTAGTTCGTTGCCCTTACGTTCTCATTTCTGGCTTCATTTAGCAGAGATTAATATTTAAAATATTAACATAACAAATGAATGATCTTGGCGCACCCGGATTACTCCTTCAATCAGGGTGAAGGTCACGTCTGCCTACTTCTTGGTAGTCTCTATGCGTAGCTCTCTGACCGTGGCGCAAGGCCGAGATAGTATTAGTATACCCAAGACCACACTTGAAACAAACGGTGCCGTTATCATGTTATCACGAGATTATTCCTCCGAGTGACGCGCATAGAATTCAGAGCTTGGGGGGTATAGTCTCACATCTCAGTGTTGCGGGGCTAGGTCACATGGAGCGACGAATCAATAAGACGAGGCAGGGCAGCAGGCGGAAGCATGCCGGTTTCAGACAAGTCGATGAGAACCACCTCCGGGTGTCGCAAGAGAGGGCAACGTGTTGTGGGTCCTACTAAGGGTGCAGTCTTTCTGTTCGAATGTATTCCGATAAAGCGAAGGCCCGATAGAAAGTCTATAATACTAAGCGCGCGAATCCCAACAGAGCCGTGGCGGTTGGCCAGCATCCAAAAGGGCCCGTGGCAAAGTCCACATAGGAACCACAGAGGACGTTTCCACATGGGCGGCGCACTGAGCGCACAGACCGCACAGGGACACCTGACAAAGGGAATGCCACCCACACAGACCGCCCAGTAAATAAACATCGCAACAGCGCATGCAGCAAGCCAAAGGAGCCCAGCAGCCAATTCCGGACATAAGGGCGGCATCGCACAACGTGTATTCGCACACAACAATGCACCCACCCGCAAAGAGCCTGAAACGGGTCAGGTTCGCCCACCCCACTCTCGGCGCTAAACTCCCATCCGCGGACCAAGCGCTAGGGACACGCGTGTTGGACCCACAGACTGCTTCTTCTCAGTCGCCAAAACACCCCCCGCCGCCGTCGATCATATCTTCGAGGCCAACAACGCAGACGACGTCGGGTGATTGCTCGTACATATCTCAGAACCCACCACTGTCTTTTTGCGCAACGAACCACGACCGTGACGACGCCACGCATCTCGTCTGTGTTCTTGACAACATTTTGGTACATTCGGTTCCTATGTCTGCTGCTACTGCTCCGCCCGAGGTAGCCTCACCCCATGCAGCATCAGGTGCGTCCCGCTCTCTGGCTATTTTTCCCGTTGCTCATTTTTCCATTTCGTAGCACCCGCCGAAAACTGGGTACGCCGTGCGACCGATGATCCCCATTTTTTACTAACTCATTCCACAGGACGACGACTTTCTGTTCCAAGCCGAGGAATCGCCCGCCAAACCTCCAGCCGCATCCCAACCGCGCAACAGCCTCCAAAATGCCCCGCCCGAACATCGCTGGAGCACCAACAGCTTATCGGACGCCGTCGGGTGGGACGAAGAGCTCGAGCGCGAAGAGGCCGAACGTCAGAGCTCTGCAGAGTCGAGCAGCGCTGGTGCATCGCGCGGGGTTGCTCCTCAGACTGATCTCAGTCGTTGGGCCGAGCCAGATGAAGATGACGACGAGGACTTTGGGTTTGCTCCCGCACCGAGTAGACGTGCTGAAACCGTTACACCGCACACTAGGCAGACGACAGCAGAGGATACCGTATCGCCGCTACCAGTTTTTCCATCCAACCCGGGTACGGCGACTCTGCCGTCGCCTAGCAAACGACAACGGACGAACACCTCTCCCTCGCGATCTTCGACGTCTACCTCTGCCAGCGCACGCTCTTCACCGATCATGCACACCCGTCATGTTCCCAGTTCACCGGCCCTGTCGCTCTTCTCGTCTAGCGCGTCTACCGCCCAACCGTACTCGCCCTCGCTTGCGTCCAGTACCCAGCACCTACGTACCACCCGCTCACACGACGCATCCTCCATACTCGGCCCCTACGTCCCCGCCCAGCCCCGCGTCCCTCGTCGCAGACTACGCAAAAAGAGCAGACCCGCCCGACCTGGAGACATAGCAGAAGACGACGGAGGCGGGTACATCATGCGCGAACCTAGTCCACCCGGCGGCACAGGCGCACTCGGACTCGCCATGACCGAGGAAGAAGGAGGAACCTGGAGCGAGAGCAGCAACCAACCAGACGAACACCGCGAAGAGACGCCCAGCCCACCTCGTGCGCCTATCGCAGGTCCGTCAAGCCCACCCGCACGAACACCCCTGCTCAGTCGGATCGGTAAGTCCTTTTGTTTCGTTCAACACTCAGACAACACGTTTCATCAAACTGATCATCCGACCCTGACCGACACTCAGGTTCGCTCAAGACGAAACTAGGGCGTCGTCCGAAATCGGTCATTTCGCCCTCCCCACCTTCCGCCTACGCATCCGGTTCAACATCCACATCTACCGCTCCTATCCCCATCACACCCGCCACACCCGCCCGAACGCGCGCACCGAGGTCCTCAACGACGCCTAAACAACGCACGCACCCCGAAACGCCCAACCGAACGCGCGCACCTGGATGGTTTCGCTCCGCTTCTGGCCAAGGCGTTCCCGGGAACTCGTCCCCGGAGGACCTAACAATCCCACCGCACCCAGCATCCACAGGCACAGACCCCACGCTCAGCCGTCGAAAAAGCAAAGAACCATTCTGGAAAACCGTTGGGTCGTTCTCTAGCGCTCGGTCCCCCGTACTTGCGACGAACCCCTCGCCGTCGGATCACGAGCAGCGGACAGATAAATCAGACCACGAGAGTACAGTCAAAAAGCCCGTTCGAAAGTCACTCTCTACGACGACGAGGCCGCCTTTACCTCTGCCTCCATTCGAACCTGGAAGTCCGACGCCAACTGGAGGTGGGAAGCTTACCAAGTCGAGGAGACCCGCGAGTATGGCTGCACCTTTACCCGTCTTGTCGAGAGCGAGTACGAGTGCTGGGCGGGCTGCTGCGAGTTTAGGAAAAGGTGCTGGAGCGGGGTGGGCGAGTGCCCTAGCGGGAGTAGACGATGCTGAGAAGGACAAGGATAAAGATCGAGCAGGGGACGGGCCTCGTCTTATGCGTTCCCTACGCCGATTCTCGCATGCACGGAAAAAGTCATCTGGGGCTGGGGCGAGCGACGATCTCGGTATAGGTCTCGGTCTAGCAGGGGAAAAGAATCGAGATACACAAGCGCCTAGGATTCCCAGCTCGAGTACGGCCGAATCTATTTTACCAGCGAGCAGTACGGCCGGGTCGAGAGTCGCGAGTTCGAGTACGGTGCCTAGTATCCACGAGCACGAGTCGGGTTCGGTTTGGCCTGGAGAGAGCGGAGGGGGGAGGAGGACGAGTGTGTCTGGACGGAGGCCGAGTATGCATGAGCCTGGTTCGAGGAAACCGTCTGGGGCGGGATCTATGCGAAAGCCAAGCGGGAGTGGGAGCGTCCAAGTGCCGAAGAGTGCTAGTGCGATTGTACTCTCCAGCACACTGACGAGGGAGTACGATCCGAGCGGGAGTGTGTTTACTCTACCGCTTGGGTTGGGAGGGGACGAGAGGGAGGAGAGGGAATCGGGAGATGGGTCGAGGCCGAGTTTGACGGTGGATGCTTGGGGTGGGAGGATCAGTTCTGGGTCGAGGCCTAGTTCACCGTTAGCTATGAGGCCTGTTACGCCGCTCGCGCATGCTGCGAGGCCGAGTTCACCACTTGCGACAAGGAGTAGGAGACCGAGCACGCCTCTTATGCCAAGACCTGGGACGCCCCTCTCCGGCCCGCCTGTGACGTCTTCACACGAGGACGAAGGTTCATCAGCGACAACGCACGAGAGCGACACCCTTCAATTCAACGAGCCCATCGTCGTCCGCGAACCCGTCACACCTTCCCGAAAACGTCGTATCCCAACCTCGGATTCCGCACCCATCGAGCCAGTTGTAACAGAGGACGGAGCCGAGTTCGCAGTCGTCAGTCCCGTAGAAACGTACGGCCGAACGTTCCAATCTCCAGCAAGCGACAACTCGACCGTCACTGGTCTGAGCCCTTCTGCAGGTCGACCGTCTATTTCGTCCACGGGTCGCACGTCCAGCTCGATCGGGTCCGGTTCGCGTTCACTTATCCATCGGAAATCGGCTTCGCTGGCGCATACCAAGTCCGCCTCTGAGCCTACCAAGATATCTTCAGACTTGCTCCCACCTATCGAGCTTCAACCGCCCAGTCCGCCACAGACGTTCTCAGGTGCCACAGGCGCAGAACACCATCAATCCCTTCTCGCGCTCACTACACCGCCTAAATCCGGGACAGGGCTCATCACGCCCAACAGCACACCGTCGAAGCTACATGCGCGTCTGCACAGCGGGAACTCGCCAATTGGACAGTCGTCCTCGCTGGGACGGGCGGCGACTCAACCTGGTGGTCCGTTGGACGCGAGCGCGAGCGTGTTGAGGAGGAATAGTTTGTCGGATTTGAAGATCCCCGCGAGGATCAGTCGGGCTCAGAGTGGGCTGAAGAGCAACCTAGGCATGGTCCGAGAATTTGCGGGAAGCATTGAACGTACGGCCAATCCATTGTCTTCACACGACATTTACTAACTCTTTATTTAGAAATACGCGGCCTGCAGACCTTGTATCGCAACCTCCTCGCAGACTTGAAGTACGCGATCGAGAACGGTGAACCGCTCTCACCTGTCCTCTTCCCTCCCGCGTCGCGTGCATCAGCAACATCCGCGACCCTGGTACGCGTCCCATCACGTGACATCGGACGCGTCACGGACCGACTGAACGGTATCGACGAGCGCTACAGTCTCTGGTGGGAATGCGCCGATGTGCTAGTCGAGCTTGGCGGAGGAGGCAGCAGCAGTGGTGGCGGGGGGTCCGGTGCTCGGGACCAGGGGACAGTGACGTCAACGAGTTCGGGGGACAAGGTCGGTGTGCCCGCTGAGCCGAAGGAGTCCAAGGTCGCTAACGGGCGCGAACGGGCGATTACGCTGGCTGGGAACCAGAGTGCGCCGGCGGTTGAGCCTGCGGGGAAGAAGGATTGGGATAAGGAGAAGGGAGAGCTATCGCCGAGGCAGTTGCAGATCTTGAGGGAGATGTTGTCTACGCCGAACCCGTCTGCGCTGCATGTTCCGTTGCCGGTGACGACGCCTAGTGCTGCGCCGGGGAAATCTGTGTACCTCAACGCGCTCCATCCGGGTGGGACTGCGAGTGCGATCACGCTTCCTTCGAGCTCGGCGTCGTCATCGCATGCGCATGGGCTGGGCCAGGGTCCGAACAGCCAGTCGGTCGTCAAGTTGCCTACGCGCAAAGCGTCCCACGCATCGCAGGCGGCTACCACTGGTCCAGGAAAGATCAGACGCGCGAGTCGAGCGGGGATCACCGGCATTCGAGACCTGCTCAAGCACCTCAACCTGAAGAAATCCGCATCGAACGTCAGTGGCGACAGTGGATCGAGACCTCCAACGCGATTGGGCGGCACTGGGAAAGAGTCACAGGTGCATTTACCCCAGGCCCGTGCCTCGCGCACCGACTTAGCCAGACAATCCCAGCTCAACCTCGGACATCGATCCCAGTCCAACTTGGGGCACGCATCCCAACTCAACCTGGGGCATATATCCCAACTCGCGCTCGATTCACCATATCAACACCATTCGAAACGATCACACGGACCTTCTTCCACCGCCGTAGTCGTACCACCCGAGCGCAAGTCCCCCCGCCGACCGAGTCTAGCATCCATATTCAGGCTGAACGGAGCCGGGGGGAGGAGCAAGTCCAAGGGCAGAGCTGTATCGCAACCGCAAGGCACGCCGAGTACGACCGAGGACGAGGTGGACGAGAGTGACTGGGACCGGATGGATAGTGCGTCAGACCTGGATCTGCGCGCGAGGAGTCGGGAACATGTGCCAAGAGCCGAGAGTCAGAAGGGGGAGAAAGGAGAGAAGGGGGAGAAGGATGCGACGTTGAGGGGGAGGAAGGGTCATGCGGCGTCTGCGTCGCAGGGAGGAGACGGGCGACCACCTGTGCCTGCATTACCGGCCGAATTCGCGTCGAGCAAGTCACAGGTCTCGCTCAAGTCACCCGAGGAAGACTCATTCGGGACGGGTACGGACCTAGCAGCAATCGCTTCAGGCGGGACATCACCCGTAACCGAAAAGCAAGTCCGAAGCGGCAGCAACAGATTCCGCCAAAAGCCCCCCAGCGCACTCAGCCAATCCGCCTCCCAAGCCGTCCAACCAAGTCCTCAATCCGCCCCTCTCCAACCCGGCTCAGAGTCAGGGTACCCAGTCGGAGGAACTGTGAGCGCAGGTGCGGAAGGTCGGTTGGCGTTGACGCCGGAGAATATTAAACCGTTGTTGGAGTATGCGAGAGAGGTGACTGCGCGGTTAGGGGAGTGCGTGGCGGAGTTGAGGGAGTTGGGGATGAATGATCCGGAGAGGTTGGGGGTGTAGGTCCGGTATGATTATGATGTGATGTGGTGATGCGGGATTGTTTTTTTAACGCGATGCCGTGTCGTGGTGTTTCTTTACCACGATCCGATGTTTTTCTTCTCATTTCTCTTGCTTTTATCATTTTTCTCTTATCATTTTGTGTTGTTTCTCTCTTATCATCTCACGGCTTGATTGCTTTTATCATTTCACGTCTTGTTTCACTCTGATCATTTCACGTTTTGTTCTGTCTTACTCCTCACTCACGTCTTGTTTTGATTTCACGTCTTTTGATTTCCTTATTGCTGTCTTACGAGCGACGCTCTTCATATGTACTCACGAGACTTGTGCACGCATATCAATGATATCATATCATGTTAAACGATCTATTCCTGCGTGTATCATTATCAGCACGCACTCCTTTGTTCCGACTTCTTCACGGAAACCCGAGGACACCGCAACTCAGCAAGAAAACGTGGGCTTTTTATTCAAGGCGTGGCTAAGGCGTGTTAGGCAGTTTTGGTAGTGACGATTTTTGAAAAATCGGCGGGAGTGGAGCCGATAAAGTGTGATGTCAGAGGCGATTTTCGGCGCCTCGTTTCCCGAATTTGCCAACCCATCACCTGTTAGACTGCTACACATCTTTTGCCCGTCTACATTGCCAACCCATTCGTTTAGGTACAAAATAAACTGCCTGGGTCTTTGGGTCTCATCTGAAAGTGCAGCTACCATTTCAATTTTAATTTTAATTGCACTATATTCCTCACTCGAGGTGGATGTGAGGCAGGCAGGGATGCGTGAGGCTGTCCTGCGTATCAGCAGCCGATTTTCGGTGCCTCGTTGATCGATTTATCCCTGCTCCACAAACGATTTTAGTTTAGCGGCTTCCCTTGAAAATCGGCACTGCCAAAACTGCCTATTGTTTTAACGCTCGACCACGTTACACTCGTAGTATATTTGGATCCGGCGTGTTTTGAAGCGAATATGACCCGTGGCCACGCCTCTCCCCCTCTCGCACTGTTGCCTCGCTTGTTTTAAAACCCGTCCGTTCCACCCTGTCAACGTAAAGTCCCTCCGTGACCTCCTCTGCTTACCTCTTAGCTGCGCTACCTGAGTTGATTATGAAACTGCCTACGAGATTAGCCGCTTCCATTCGACCTTCCGTCTCCATCAATCCCTCTGACTCGATCTCGGGTTCCAAGAAATCTCGTCGCACTATGACATTCGGGGAAGAGTGGGGTACAGGCGATATATTCGATCAATGGTACTACAAGGAGATCAAAAAAGACCAGAATTCGTCTTCTCTCATGGACAGGCTTGAAATTCGCCTAACGCCAGGCAACATCCCTCATAGATTCGTCGTTGTGCATCTACAGGATGGGCGTACATTTCGCTTCGATCGGAGACCCGAGAACCAGGACCCGACTGTCCTTATACAAGAAACAGTGACGCGCCCAACGCGCAGGGCGGCAGACGATGTATGCGAGGTCGACTCACTTGTAGACCGGATGGAGGTTCAGGCAGCTAATCTAGAAGTCGACATCAAACTCCCTCCCAACACAGACATTCTCCTGGTACTATCTGCATGTTACGCGATTTCTAGAGACGAAAAGGCGCGCTACTATGCTCTAATGGAATACAACTGTTACTTTTTTAGTTGGACTATCACGATGATCGTCACTCGGCATGTCTATCCATTTACGATACCTTCCGTCAACCATCTACGTTTCTCTCGTCAACTTGACCATACCACTTCCCATATTATCAACTTCGTCGTACATACTCTGCCGAGTTTTTCGCACGACCTGATCGCTAATTTTCGTGCGTATGCATCCGAAACGTTCTACGCGGGGCTCAGTAAACGCGAACTAATCTTCTGGAAGATTCCCCTTCCGGTGCTTCGTCAGTTGATTCGCCGATCCATCAAAGTGCAACTCTCCTTCGGCGCGCTAGCAAAGAAACTTAGAGCACAGATTCGAAGTGGACTTGAGAAAAACATTTCCCGAGCGCTTGTCCAGGCTGTGGAAGGGCACCAGGACGACACTAGACCACTTATAGAACGAAAACTCTGGCTAGATGACCTTGTTGAAGTTTTTAGGCCGCGTATTCAGCGGGAAACGCTCACGCTCCTATGGCACGGTGTTTTGGAAATTACTTCTGCTCTGCACAGAAATGTCGCCCCACACGAGATCGCACATATGAACGAAGAGAACCTTCTGCCTCGCCTCATAAACAGCTTCTTTGGCCCGAACATTGCCCAAGTTATGCAAATCTATGGCGCCACCCTTCATGCCGCACTGCCCCCGGTACTCGAGGAGGGCTACGGGCAATCCTGCGTGGGACCCGACAGTGAAGTTGACTACGCCCGCATGTTTAACCTGACCATCACGGCTGTGCGCAATGCATGCCTTAGAGCCAACCAAAGAATCGTGAGGGATACGACGAGAGCTCAGAACAATCCCACACGATATGCGATGTGGGAGGAGGTGTGGGGGGCCTGGGACGATATTTGGAGATCTCCTCAGAAGAATGCCGAAAGGGCGCTCGTAGAGTTTGTACGAAGCGTCGTACAAGTAATCGTAGGGTGGAGTGCTTTGGATGTAGCCAAGGAGTTCGGGGCCGGCGAGGGACGAGCAATAGCCGCTGTTATAATGTTGGAGGTAAGAGTAGCTTGGGCTGAAATCGCCAGCGTTCATCAGACAGTCCCACTAGAAGTCCAAGAAGTCGGGCTCCAGGAGGCGAGAAAATAAGATGTCGCTCGGTGATTTTCAACAGGAAATGAAGAAGTTCATCCAGTCAACGCCAATGCAGTCCGTAGAGCAACGGAAAAACATGGAAAGTGCCATGATTCGTGCTTGGGAAATCTCGCATGCGACCTATCGAGAGCTATCTCCGCGTAATCTGTAATCACGGGTCAGCGGTGTGTGGCGGCGACGATTCTGTGCGTTCTGTATGACCCCATATGTCAAGCAACTGCTGTTCTTGAACTCAGGACTTCTATGAATCATGTGGATTGTTTACCTGGGATTTATTATGTGGATTGTGGATTGTGTATTAACCACACGATCATATTCAACTAGGTGTATGCGCGCTGCAGTGAAGGGTTTGCTACCAGAGATACCGGGACGGTGACGTCAATGAGCTCCGGAGACAAGGATGGTGCACCCGCTGAGCTAAGGGAGTCCCAGGTCGCTAGCGGGCGCGAACGGGCGATTACGCTGGCTCGGAACCAAAGTGCGCCTGCGGTTCAGCTTGCGGGGAAGAAAGACTAGGATAAGGAGCATGGGGAGTTGTCGCCGAGGCAGTTGCAGATCTTGAGGGAGATGTTGTCCACCCCGAACCCGTCTGCGCTGCATGTTCCGCTTCCGGTTACGACGCCTGCTGCTGCGCCTGGCAAATCTGTGTACCTGAATGCGCTCCATCCGGGTGAGACCGCCAGCGCCATCACGCTTCCTTCGAGCTCGGCATCGTCATCGCATGCACATGCTCTAGGCCAAGGTCCGAACAGCCAGTCGGTCGTCAAGCTGCCTACGCGCAAGGCATCTCATGCATCTCAGGCGGCTACCACTGGTCCAGGCAAGATTAGGTGGGCGAGCCGTGCGGGAATCACCGGCATTCGAGACTTGCTCCAGCACCTGAACCTGAAGAAGTCCGCCTCGAACGTTAGTGGCGACAGTGGGTCGAGACCTCCGACACGGTTGGGTGGCGCAGGCAAGGAGTCGCAGGTGCATTTACCCCAGGCCCATGCGTCGCGCACCGACCTGGCTGGACAATCTCAGCTCAACCTTGGTCACCGATCCCAGTCGAACCTAAGACCCGCCTCCCAGCTCAATTTGGGGCATATATCCCAACTCGCACTCGATCAACCATACCAGCACCACTCGAAACGATCACACGGACCATCTTCCACCGCCGTCGTTGTAGCTCCGAGCGCAAGTCACCCCGCCGACCGAGTCTAGCATCCATATTCAGGCTAAACGGAGCTGGTGGGAGGAGCAAGTCCAAGGGGCGAGCCGTATCGCAACCGCAAGGCACGCCGAGCACGACTGAGGACGAAGTGGACGAGAGCGACTGGGACCGCATGGATAGTGCATCGGACCTGGACCTACGAGCGAGGAGTCGGGAACATGTGCCGAGAGCCGAGGGTCAGAAGGGAGAGAAAGGGGAGAAGGGGGAGAAGGATGCGACGTTGAGGGGGAGGAAGGGGCATGCGGCGTCTGCCTCTCAGGGAGGAGACGGGCGACCACCTGTGCCTGCGCTACCAGCGGAATTCGCGTCGAGCAAGTCACAGGTATCGCTCAAATCTCCCGAGGAGGATTCATTCGGTACGGGTACGGACCTGGCAGCGATCGCCTCAGGCGGAACCTCACCCGTAACCGAGAAGCAAGTCCGAAGCGGCAGCAACAGATTCCGCCAAAAACCACCCAGCGCACTCAGCCAATCAGCCTCCCAAGCCGTCCAACCAAGCCCCCAATCCGCCCCTCTCCAACCCGGCTCAGAGTCCGGGTACCCAGTCGGAGGAACCGTGAGCGCAGGTGCCGAAGGTCGGCTGGCGTTGACGCCGGAGAATATTAAACCACTGTTGGAGTATGCGAGGGAGGTGACTGCGCGGTTAGGAGAGTGCGTTGCGGAGTTGAGGGAGTTAGGGACGAATGATCCGGAGAGGTTGGGGGTGTAGGTCCGGTATGATTATGATGTGATGTAGTGATGCGCGATTGTTTTTTTAACGCGAGCCGTGTCGTGGTGTTTCCTTACCACGATCCGATGTTCTTTTTCTTCCATTTTCTTCTCTCTTGCTCTTATCATTTCGCCTTGTTTTTTCCTATCATCTCGCCTCTTGTCTTACTCTTATCATTTCACGGCTTGATTGCTCTTATCATTTCACGTCTTGTTTTACTCTGATCATTTCACGTCTTGCTCTGTCCTTCTCCTCACTCACGTCTTGTTTTGATTTTCACGTCTTTTGATTTCTTTATTGCTGTCTTACGAGCGACGCTCTTCATATGTACTGACGAGACTTGTGCACGCATATCAATGATATCATATCATGTTAAACGATCCATCACCGCCTATATCTAGTTAGATAAAAATATTCGCCTCCTATCTCTAGTTGATCAAAATAGGCCGAAGCGTAACTCTCGGAGCCGAGCCTGGAACGCGACCTCGAGTCTCAGTCCGGGATCATTGATGTACGCAAAAACTAGTGACAATCACGCTGCTTCCATCAGCCATACACGCTCTTCTGCTTCAGCCCCTATCATAGCACCGCTCCTGACCAGGAAAGCGTGAGCTATTATATTTTAAGGAAAGTCTGAGCGGAGTGTAAGTGCCGAATATGCGAGCATGGTTCCAGCGTTGTGACCGACGAGGTGAATGAATGCAACTGTTACTCTTGCCGTTGATCTTTCACCCTCTTCGTCTAGTATCTTGCAGGGAGTGGCGCAGTTGCTCACAAGGGCTAATACACTTGCGGCAACGGGTTTGGTTGTTGATCACATCACACGTCCCGGCGGTATACACGATGTATCAGTGCATTTGACGAGAGGCCCCCTCGCCGTTGGGATAAATAATAGGCTCAGCCCACCTTCAACGGCAGCCGCACTCGGTTTACATTCTACCCGTTCTACATCACCAATCAATTATCCCTCAGGGCTCTTCTGTACTTGATCCTTTCGCCTCGCCACCTGACTCAATCATGAAGCTGTCGGATTTCACCAATTCGAACCTCACTCAGTCTATCGCAAATCTCAAGAAGCACCGTGGAACTCTGGTTTTTGAGGAGGAATGGGGCACAGGGGACGCATTCGATTGCTGGTACTATAAGGAGATCAAAAAAGACAAGAATTCGTCTACTCTCATGGACAAGCTCGAAATTCGTGTGACGACGGGCACCATCCCCCATAGATATGCTGTCGTATACTTACAGGACGGGCGCATATTTCGATTCGATCGAAGACCCGAGAATCGAGACCCCGCCGCGCTATTACACGAAACGGTCACCCATCCAAAGCGCAGAGCCGCAGACGAGATATTAGCGGTCGAAGGCTCAGCAGACCGGGCGGAAGTCCTCGCATCTACTCTCTAAGTCGAAATCAAACT
>JANWGL010001569.1:0-15237 GCA_025200755.1 Ceratobasidium sp. C01
AAAAAGTCGCATTCCGCGCTGAGGGCCCTCACAAACTGCTTTTTCATTTCGGTATCTAGGATCGAGTCCGGTTTTAGCATGTCGCTGCCAATACGTGGAGTTAACGACACGAAATTCACTATTCATGAAAGTACGTACTAGACGAACCGATATACAATATTTGAAAGGAGTAATATCCGGAACGTTTGATCCATATCGTTCGTTTTGGTCTCGATCTCACCCCAGACCCGAGCGAAAACTCCCACTGCGAGATGCCCCGATAGAGGACCTGTCCCTTTGACGAGGATGGATACCCCAAAATCGACGAAAGGGGGTACCAGAACTAGCAATGGATTCAAACCCCCGCCCCGGAGGCGAGGGTGTATCTCTCTAATAAAAAGGTTTATTAGTAGCCAGGAGTCCAGTGTATCGACTGGCTTGTTCGTAGAAAATTCATCCCTCGGCACGGCATCGAAGGAGTTGCATACAGCCCAGATGAAAAAGCGGTCGTCCTCGTTTGCAACACAACTGTACCGGTAAGTGAGGTCCATTATTTGAGTCATCTGTTTCTTATCACTAGAAGCTAGTCAACTAACATTTTATTGTGATATTAACCACGCACCCCTTGACAAAACAGCAAAGCGCAAGGATGAAAAATATGGACGCCCACTGGCGTCCTACTCCCATGTGGACAATCACCCCTAGGAATAGCTTCCTATCTTTCCAGAGTAACCGGAGAAGCTGCTCCGCAGAGCGCATGGAGATGCCGCCGATGGCATGGAGAAGTCTGCCACCCTGAATTGCTTGAGGTCCCCCGAAGAATTCATCAAACCCACGCCCTTTGTTGTTCCGCTTGCCCGTCTGTCCCATAAGGCTCTCGTACAGATAAACAGATACCGGTCGACCATCTACAGATCCAGCGCGATAACGATCCAAGCCCCTCAAATGAAGGAGCAAACCGATATTGAGAACGTGCGCGAGGAGTTGCACACATAATAGCCCGTAATATCGCTCAAACAACTACCTAAGAAGGTAACTAGGCGAGTGTTAATTTATTATGATACACTTTGCTCACCGAATTCGACTCGGTGTATCTATCAATCATCTTCAGCACAGCAGGAAGCAGACGTGAGTCGTTCAACGAGCGCAAAGTACGGAGGCGAGGTATATTTATAACAAGTTTCTCCAGAGACTCGCAAGTAATGGTACCACGGAATAGATCGTCTAAGTCGGAACCGAGGATTAGGTTTTCGTAACGTTCAGGCTTAACTTCGTCCGTCGCTTTGACAAGATCACACGACTTGAGATACTGGGAAGTAAGACAAGAACCCCACTCGTTCGGGCCCGAATCTGAAACCGAGTCCATCCAAGTGATGAGGGGCCGATTTTCCTGTGAGAGAGGCATGTTTCGGGAATGGTGAACTTGGACACTAATGGTGGTGGGCGAACGAAAACTGTTGCGCCTTACGTCAGCAAACTGTACCGCTTCCAGCAAATAACGTTCGGTCGAGATTTGGCGACCTCGCTCATTTGTTGACACCAAACTCTACCTCGTGCTTTCCACGTATAAAACAATTCGTAACTGTTAGGGTATCAAACCTGATCCAGAGAGGCTTTGAATTCCGTTTCAAACCTTTGGTCGTGAGCGGTCCCGATAACAAAGAATGATTATGCATTGAATTACAGGTACTCGCGCATATACCCCACTCGGATATACGATACGCCAGTCGATGTCATCTAGGCAGGTTCTTTCTCACAGCTCCCGGAAATGTACTGAGATCAGGATTGTTCGCGCGTGTTTCATTTCATTCAAATTCTGTGAACGGCCAATTGTTTGTACAAATCACCGCCCCGCGTTACTTTTAGCTCAACCACGAGCGCCTCAGTGAATCACGAGCGAGCCGACCAATTCATGAGTGACAACTATGCTTTTACGATTCACAAATGAGTCTATTGCATAGGCATAACCGAAGATGTCCAAGTGATCCAAACCATAAATAGATGCGCTACTGTACAATCGGCTCAATAGCCATGCGAGAGTGAACGAAAAAAAGCAGTATGAAGACACGAAAGAATATGATGGGTATACATATGTGGAAAGGCCCAGCCGTGCAAAAATCTAGCGCACGGAACAACGGCCTGCGGAAACATGCCATAAAAATAAAAAGAAGAAATCCGAATTGAGAATGTTTTGATGTGAATATGAGAACGTTCATTGAGTGGATACGGGCGGCGCGGGCAGGGGGCGGACAGCAAGGGGCGTGCCTGCTGAAGTCGAGCGAGCCAGGGACGGTGATATATTGGATGGGCGGTTGGGAGGCGCGCCCCCTGCGCCGAGGGACACGGCCCGTGGGATAAACGATTGTCCCGCGGAGACGTTGGCACGAGGTGATTGCGGCGGGCTATTTGGGATAGGCAATGGTCGTAGAGCGGCTGGAGCAGTAGCATGATGACGAGGAATAGGGGGAACAGGTGGAGGTGGGGAAGGAAGTGGTGGTAGGCGTCGCACTGGAGTCAATTGAACAGGAGACGCTGCGCGTGGTGGAGATTGGCCATCGAGCAAGCCCGCACTCTCTGCGGGCTCGGCTGTTGCGGTAGTCTCGATGGCGCTCGTTAACCCATCCTCTCGACCTCTTCCCACAGCATTCCCATCCCCTCCCAAATAACCGCCTCCGACCCTCCTTAGCGAATTCATACTCCGGATCAATGGCATGGCGATATGCCCGCTCAAAGCTGACAAAATCTGCCCGCTTACGGTCGAAACCGAAACGTTACTAATCGTCTGGTCGGTCATGTCCGTCCGGTCCGTCCTGGTCGTGCTCGACCGAGTAACCCCTGTCCCGGTCCGGCGATGGCGCCTCGACGACGACCCCTTTGATCTGGCGCTAGACTTTCTCGTGCCTGCGCTTCCCGTAGTCCCCGTCCGACCTGTGCTCGAGCGGGTAACACGACCGGATCCAGTAACGATCGTGTTAGAACGAGTCGATCCAAATGCCAGTGTGAATTTGCCCGTAGCGCCGCGAATTAAACTCGGGTGCCCATCGGTTGGTCGCATGGAGAGGTCGTCGACGTACTCTGAGTGATCTTCGCCAAGGTCCAGACGTGGAGAGCGTGTGAGAGGGGGAGGGGATGCGGGGAGAATGAAGGAAACAGTGTCGGGCTCGTTGGTCGTCTCTCGGTCCATGCTTACTCGGCCCGGACCTTGCAGTTTCTTCGGCGTAAGCCTAAACTGGCCGAATGTGTGATCCTCAGCCCGCGAGTCCAACGCGTATTGCCCCGCTTCATCTTCACTATCCGATTCATCCCCGACGGTGATCCCTTCCATAGATGGTTTCTTCTCATCTTCCGAGGCGAAAGAGGCATCTGAATCGGATCCGAAATCCTCGTCTCGAATACTCGCAGGTCCGCCAGGCCCAGTCCAACCGCTTTCAGTCGGCCAAAATGACGCCCAGGAAGGCGGTGCGGGCGGCACAAACGTGCCCATCCCACCCACACCCATCGCCCCGTGACGTGTCTGATTGGCATTCACTCGATCCTCAATTGGTGTATCACCCACTCGCAATTCCGCGCGAGGCCGAATCGGTTGGCCCACGGGGAAATATTGGGCGAAAGGAGGGGGAGAGGTGGCGCTTTGCATCAGCAGGGTAGTTGGGCGATTGGAGTTTGTTGGGGAAAGGGCGCCGAGTTTGGGGGATGGGGCAAGGAGGGACGTATTCAGCTTCAAGCGTGCCATAGTTTCTCTCTTGCGAGAGTCCTGGCGTAAGGGTAGTCCTCTGGCCGAGTCAGGGTCGTAACGGTAGCCTGCTTCGATGCCTTCTGGGGGCGAGCCGACGGGAAGGGTCACAGAGAACCTGGGAACGTGGGCGTAGCCGTTGACCGAAGCGCTAATGGACCCTTTGGACTCGCCAGTCGACCGCTTCTTCGTGTTGCGACTGCGTCGCGAGCCGCCTGTCATCCCGCTACCACTCCTCGTACGATTGTAGCCGTTTCTGATTGTCGAGGAAGTGGGGACAGAGTGTCGATATCGCTGCTGGTGCCGACGTCGGTGCCGAACAATGAGATAAATTAAGATCCCAACAAGCACTACGGCAGCGATTGTCCCGCATGTAATCCCAACAATGATGAGGCTGCGCGCACTGTAAAACAATTGAAACGATAGATAAGAATCGACCTCAAGGCAACCAAGGAGTGAGGATTCGGGTGAACTCGCATCGAATGAATTTGGCCACATCGGGGGACAATGAGGAATGACGTACGTGGAATCAGTCCCCTGCTCGCTGACAGCTCGAACAGATAGTCTTCGCGGGTCCCATCTTCCCCACCGTTTTACGAACTACGTCGAAGCAGAGAAGAAATGTTAGCCGACGTCGATTTTAGCTGATGCACTCTCGTCACGCGACATACCTGGTTTCGTGTTCCAACAGACTGTTCTGCAGCGTCTCTGGGGGCGTGTGAGGAAGTAATACAAGGCATCTGGGGTTTGGAACACCTAGTAGCGAGAAGTAAGCGTCGCGTCGCGTATCGAACAAAGGTTAAAGTACCTAGATCAACAGAGGCCTCCACAAACGATCAGCCAGTGATACGGGACAGAATGGAGAACAGATTGGGGCCGGAATTAGGCAGAGTGTATGGCGTGGCGGGCAGAGAGAGTGGGAGTGGGAGGTCGTGGGCGGAACGTGAACATGGGTCATACATATACGGATTGGTTGTCACGCCAGGCAGCACCGCCGCTCAGGGTCTATCCCTATTTCATATTTGCCACCTGGGGATTTCGGTCCACCAGATTAATTGATTATCATTTGTTTTTCAACATTCGGTCGCAGCATTGCCACCGTCTTCGCCGTACTGCCACCTTACATCTCGCGGATGACCTTATTCGGGCATGATCTATCATCCTTGTACGTCCCCACTCCACATCTACGGCTGCCAAGCGTGATGTGGGACGCAGAGCTTGCCTTACGACCGTACCATGACCACCCGCATATGAGTAACCGCGCTATACCTCACGTTGTCACACGGGCTTCTCGGGCAGCACCCCGTCCTTCGAATACGTTCGGCCCGCCGTTGCCTTGGAGAAACGATCCAAAGCCCTTGAACATTCTGGTGCGCAAACAACTCTGCGGGGATACCAAATACTGAGCTGTCCCCGAGGCGCGCATACACACGCTGGTCCTGGGGGACGCAGATACCTCGCTGATATCCGGCTACACATGGTGAGAGGGCCTCGTGCAGGTTGGCGTCATAAGACCGGCTTGATGAACTTTCCTCCGCCGATCATCATTTCATCGAAGTAAGATGATGGCTCAACGAATACAGGACCTCAATATATTCTCTTTCAACGGCTCCTGCGGCAAGTTAACGTAGGACTCAGACGTCTAAAATGCAGAAAAATCAATACGTATGGGAGTACGGCATACGTATTTACGTTAATTTATCTAACATTTTATGGTTGCCGGCGGCTCGGCTACACATTTGATGACCCCTGGGATGAACCGAAGCTTCTAATTGCTGTCATCACGACACCGCCACCTGCTACCAGTGCAACTTCCCAAGCACCCCGAGAACGCACTGGCGCAACTAGTGCAGGAGTGATGGCAGGGCGTGGCGGATCACAAATCAATACCTGATGCCCTGTAGGTACCACCCAAACCTCTCTCAGATCAGGCGCCATAGGGTGGTTTGCATATTTTGGGAAGTGACAATAATTAGTTGCCGGTACGAGGGACTCTTTCGGGCGAGCAAACCAAAATGTGACGAGCCCTAATTGACCCCCAATTCCTTCTATCTTGTGGGTCTTACAAATCGGGTCCATCAATAACGCAGATACCGAGTAACTCGTGCGAAATGCCTTGGCGGTGTGTCCCACACGAATCGCACTTGCCTGGTGAGACTAAAACGACAATCGACATTAGTGAGTGATTCCTAGAGACGGTTCTCCGTAGCAAGTCCTACAGTCGTTCCTCGAAGTTAGGCTTTTAAAAATAATATCAGGCCTTGAGTGGGTGGCGTACCGAGAAACGTAGGTGGCGCACGAATGAGATTTGCGCCAGACACGGCGATATGACAGACACAGAAGTAACGCGTAGGAGGTGTAATAATTGGGAAAACTATCCACAATATAACTGCAAAACGGAAGCATGCGTGGACGCATACAACAGGTTAGACATTTAGACAGGGACACAGAACAACTTCGTTTATAAACCAACGTAGATACGAGCTTTCTACTGAGATTCGAGTGCGTGGAGCAAGTCTAAGTTATTCGCCTCGCTATTGTCTCCCGATCGCACAGTGGTACATTGGTCAATGGACCAAGATATTTCGTAGGCCGGGTGCTTTATTATAAGTCAAGCAGCATTCAGTTCAGGTTCACGCACGTTTCAGCTTAGTATCGATAACGAATGAAGGCTTGGTTTATCGGGCAATAAAAAAAAGTAGGTACGTACACGTGTCATGGAGATGAGTAGGCCATTTCGTGTTCAAGTAAGAAATGTTTGCACGCTGTCATAAGCTGGTGTGGGTCGAGCGCGGCTTTCAGTGCGTGCCCCCTAAATCGTTGGAATAAGTATAAATTTGGATAGATAGCTCGACATGCGTATGTGTGGAGGGTAGCTTTTTACCTCTGAGCAACTCAAAAACAGGAAATCTTGTGGGTAGCGCGAGACATGTCCTATCATCTTGATATCTCGAGTGGTATTTGCGCCAAGCGCCCGCCGCACGTGTAGAGCACTCATTCGTGAACCGAATGAAAGAATAGTGATTATTTCACAAAACCGGAAAAACCTGTTTGCTACCTGAGAACAAACCGCGTACCACTTCAACGCCAGTTTTGGCATCGTTTTGTGTCAATTGGTGCGAGCCCGATATCCTCCCGAGGCGTAGTCGTGTCATGTATGCAGCGGTCGAGTAGACGCGGATCTGACTATCCGGCTATTTGATAAGTTTTCGAGAGGACACACCCGTGGGGAGATAATGCGCTAGTGGCATTAACCGCCGGTCTTATAGCTTTGGAATGTGTGAGATCACACCTCCATAAAATCTCATATGAAGGGGACCTGTAGAAATCGTGTCCCAAGTAAACAAGACAGCATATACCGGGTGCTTCGCGTCGGGCTCGAAAGTCAGGGCGCGTCGGCCCCCGAGGTGGCGTTTGGGAACTGGTATACATAACAAAGTCCAAGCGAGAGTTGGGCGGCAACAACCGCATAGTATCGCAAATAGTTTTTGTAAGCTAACGCAGAGCAACGGACATGATACGTGGCATATATACAAATACACAAATAAGTCGCCTAAAAGAGAAGACCTGGGGTAATATCGGGCCGATGATTAATCGGCGCTTATGGCCACGTGAACAACTTTGGACCCTGGATATCACATTCGTCGATCGCAACGTCGACCAGTTGCTCACCTTCGCTCGAGTTATGTGCTGGCACTCAGCAAACTTCTCGCACCTACCACCACCACCCACTCCTCATCATTCCGAAATAGCATCAACTTAGAGCGCTGGACCGGCTGGCTTGAAGACATAGTCACAACATGGCACGCGGGATGGTCGGGAAGGTCTTCAAAGGCCTGGATGGCTTCGGAAAGGTATGTATATTGACTACTCAGGTCTGATGTGGAGCGCTCAGTTAATGCTTGGTATTAGACGATGGAAGATGTTCGAGTTAGAACTCGGACTGGAGCGTACTGTGAGTAACAGTCGCTTCGATTGACGCTCGTGGGCTGATAATCTCGTCAAGTAACTATGCTTTCTGCGGCACTTATCTTCATATTGTCCATAATCGAGGTCATCAATTACCGACGAGTTGTGGTTGATTCCTCGATCTCGGTGAACCAATCTCGAGGCGAGAGATTCGCAGTCAAAATGAATATGACTTTCCCCCGAGTACCCTGCTATCGTAAGTTAATTTTGATACCGCCTGAGCTCTTACTTAGGTTTCGAACAGTACTCTCCCTGGATATCCTCGACGTGTCTGGTGATATTATGCAGGACGTCCACCATCACGTCTTGAAGACTCGCCTCGACTCCAAAGGCGAGGTCGTTCACGAGAATACCCTGAACCATCGACTCGATAACGAGATCGAAAAGACTATCAAGGGTCGTCCGAAGGACTATTGTGGCTCCTGCTACGGCGGCGAACCTCCGAATGGCGGCAAGTGCTGTCAGACCTGCGAAAGCGTTCGACAGGCTTATCTCACGCGCGGCTGGAGCTTCGATGATCCCAATAGTATCGAACAGGTAAGCCTGATTCAGGCCTATTGTAGTAGTTTGCTCAATTGATATTGTTTTAGTGTGTCGCTGAGCATTGGACAACCACTCTACACGAGCAAACCACGGAAGGTTGCAGAATCTCTGGTCGCATCCGTGTCAACAAGGTCACCGGGAACTTTCACTTCTCCCCCGGCAAATCGTTTGTCGCGGATCGCGGTCAGGTACATGAACTCGTCCCGTATCTCAAAGACGGTCATCAGCACGACTTTGGACATTATATCCACGAGTTTCATTTCGAAGGCGAGTACGAGGCTGAGGACGAATGGCGTGGAACCGACCGCCATTCAGCGTGGCGTAAAAAAGTCGGACTTGACCGTCGCCCGTTGGATGGTGTTTCGGCGCATGGGAGTTTCAGTCGGGTGGGTGGTATTTCTTGGGTCTCATTATTATGTCTTTTGGATACGTACTGACTGGTTGTTTTTGTTAGATTCGAGTCCCCGACTTTATGTACCAGTACTATCTGAAAGTGGTGTCCACAGAATACAACTACCTTGACGGAGACCAGGTACGTTCAATAGCTCCGTGTCTGAGCTTTGGTCGACTCACATATACCCTCGGCCAAAGGTTCGCGCTCATCAATACTCCGTTACCAGTCATCAACGCGCTCTCAATCGCCCAACCGATGAGGAAGAGCGCGACGAACAGGGAACGCATTTCGCCCATGGCTCACGAGGTCTTCCCGGAGCGTTCTTCCACTTTGAGGTTTCGCCTATGATGGTCACCCATCGCGAGACACGCCCGAGTTTCGCGCACTTTGTTACTTCGTACGTACCATATCGAGACAAAGATTTACGGTTGCTTATTCCAATCTAGGATATGCGCAATTATTGGGGGTGTACTTACGCTCGCGTCGATTGTCGACTCGGTGGCATTTGCTGCTGTGACTCCGTCCGAGAAATCGAACGGATATGACTCAGGAAACGAGAGTCCACTGTGAAAAGCTAAAGTGATGGGGTTCATGTTGTTGGGTCGTCGCATCGTCACATGTATTATACTACCGCAGCTTATGATATGTTTGTCCGCGCCCGTCATGAACAGTTTCCTCTCGAATTAGTTCATCGCCGGCTCGACCGCCCACGCCGGCCTGATTTATACGCAAACCTGAAGTTCGTCGCAATCGCGCGAATTTACAAAGCACACGAAGACGCTAAGAAGGTCAAAATACGACGCAAGCGTATACAGTAACTTAGAAACCAGGATTATCTTCAATTAAGCACGAACGGATGACTTGTACCTCAGATGGGACCCACTCAAAACATTCTGTACCAGAATCCTCGAACACGGATAGCTGGCTAATGTCTACGTCGCTCAAAAAAGTCTGAAATCAATCTACTTCCGTAATCGTCCTCATGAATAATGTGTGAGGTAGGACTACCGTTTTTTGTCGGTCCACGGCCTTCGAGCGACATTTCCGAGCTGGAACTCAAACTTGGTGAATTCGTTTGGCCGAGCTCAGTGATGATATGATGCGCGTATACATGTTAATTTTCTAGCGTACATAGCGGCTAACCTATGTTCTGGCTTACGCTAGTTCCAATAGTTCCGTGAAACGATGGGAATTGCGATTGTCGACTGGGTTCTCGTTAACGCACTTGCTAGATACCATACCGTATATGCGTCCAACGTTGGGCCCCAGCTCTAATAACCAGAAGGTTAAAGTCTCTTTTATGCTGAGAATTTCTTTCTACCTTGGGGAACTCGAGGTTCGTAGGTACGAGTTCTATCGTTGCCACACGTATCTAAAGTAGTTAGCTTAACTTCAGCTTGTGCTGAGGGTAGCGTCGTCGCTGGTCGACCCTTCAGTTGAGTGTTTGCCTCTGATTCTATTACTTTGAAGTAGTACGGCATTTGCGTGCTGTATTTTGAATCGACGTTTTCCCGGCTCATTGCTTTCCTTATCAGGGGTTACGAACTCGAGTGATGAAGAACAAATTAGGGGCGTCGGCGTTGACTAGGGGTAACAGCTGTTCAACGATATTGTGGCGCCTGCAATGGACAAATTCAAGGGGTTTATACCTTTCCTGCGCTCTTAGTACACAGCTTGAGTCGTCGTGAATGGATACAGGATCTTGAACGTGGCTTATCCGCCTCATAAGGTGAAACGGCGCTTAGTCCTCTCCTCCATGTTACGTTAGCAAGGTCTGGTAATTTGAGTTCGTTCCGACTTACCCTCGACCTTGACTTGCTCTTGACCTGCCTTGCGTTTTTTGGGCTACTATAAAAACAAACTTGGATCTAGAGTCACCGTTGTTCTGATGTTTTTCGCTGTGTTATTTGCTACGTTCGGTGGATGCTTTGGGAGCTGGTACCTTTCTGTTGTAAAGTAAGTATTGGTCCAACTAAGTCGGACGCTGAGTATCTGTGCACTGGTGCTGTCTTCTGAATCGTCGCTTCTTTCGACAAAAGCTAGGGGATCTACTGAAAAAGCGACTACGTTACTGGCTATAAACTCTAACTACCTGGGCCGTTGTACGCTACACCATGTAGCCTCTTGCGCTCATATTTAAACTCTATAATCTACGCGGATGAGTAACACCTTGGAGGCTCTTGTTGCTGCGACTGCTGAATTTCTTGGCCCTCGTCTCAACGTTCGTGTCGTCGGGGTGTGCTGAGTGATGCTAATGACGTACTAGATAAAGACTTAAATCTAGGATCCCTATTTTCGACACCCCTGTTCGTTAGTGAGAGTTTCCGCGTTTTAAGCTCCTCGTGACTAACAGTAGAGTCGTCGGCTTCGCTGATCGGCCATATTCCATTGCTCTCTGCTCGGTTGGGGAGCCTGAGGATCATATGAGTACTTCATCATGCTCTTAGTGGTGAAATACCCTTTCAGAGGTGCCGCGTGTTGCACTGCGGTCACCACAGACCACACAGCGACAGCCGGGGCGTGGTGTGGCTGGCGGGTTCGCTGGGTCACGTGACACGAGCACCACCTCACCCCGCCACGACCATCCGCCCGCGTCCATGCTTGCTCGCAAACAGACCTACGCGTGGAGCGTCCGCCAATCAACCACCCCGAATCAGCAAACTCCACCGCAGTTAGGCAGCTAGATCAACGAGCTGGAGCAGAAAGACCCGTATCGTAGACGATGATGGCGCGACGGCACCCAAGGGACGCTTGGTGGTACGTACACTTGTGTCGAAAACCGTGGCCGTGGGGCGGTAATCATTGTACATTTGTTTCTAGAGCTGCCTCTTTCACTTAGCCGACGTGTTCGATGCAGCTCGTCCGACCAGTGCCAAGATTGGTCCGGCTGACGAGAAGAGGAACAGCACACGGTTTATCGGTCTGGTCTGCCGATGACATATATGGCTCTCACTTAGGATATCAAATGGCCCACGCGGGCTCCCGCGCGTGTGCCGCGAACATAGAGCCTGGTGTATCGGAACAGATGCGGCGCGCCGAGTGGTGGGCATTTCGACTTCAACCGAGGCCCAGGACTTTGGTCTGGCTGGTTTACTGGGGTTTCTCTCAATCCCCCTCGACGTCGTCTTAGCGCGAGGCCCATCAACTCTCAAGGACTATGGGCTCCTAACACTCGACACGATCGATCCCACCCAAGGCTTGGAACCGGAATAACCCCGCTAGGTTGACCTGGGAGACGGGAGGCGCAGAACGCTCATCAATTGGCGTAGGACCATGGAGATCGTTTAACGGGGTCTCGTTTCACCCATCGCAATTGGCGGCCCGCAACAGAACCGATCTTCTGCGGCCAACGAGGGCCCTGGCCCGCACCCCACTTTCCCGAATTCGCGATGCACCTCGGTCTCACCTGGTGTGCAGGCCTCCTGTAAACGACACGCTCGGACGCGTATTTAGAGTGCGGACCCGGTTTCCAGTGAGGCTGATGCGCTATTAGCCCCGACCCCTTCGCACTATGTTCGCGCCATGTTCACACCACCACCGCCCAATTTGTTGACGCCGCTGGTCGTGTCTTGCTCCTCCGCGGCGTCGACCTCTCAGCCTCCACTAAAGCTCCCGTCGATCGACCGACCCAGCGAGCCGATGACGTGCGGGAAGTTGCAGAAGCCGGCGGGAATCTTTTGTTGGTCGCCCCCTAAACCACGACGACGGAACCGCCAACGTCCACCTCGCTTGCCTTCGTACCTGGGATTTTAACTGTCTGGGATTCGTATTCACTTGGGAGGCATCAGAGCATGAAGGTCCGAGAGTACGCGTGTTGGATATTATTGCTTCTGCGAATGATTTTCATTCCCCGTAGCGGAAAATATGACTATGACTACACAGATTATACTGCCCGCGTCCTTCGACGATGCAAAGACTTTGGCCTCAAGATTTTTATGGACCTCCACCAGGACATCGTGAGCACCTCCCCCGCGTTCTCGCGGCGCGTCTCATACTCTTCTTGTGGTCACCCTTCAGCGTCGGGTCTGGTGCGCCGTACTGGACACTCCCGGCCTGCGGCCTCTATCCCCGCAATTTCACAGCTACTCACTCCGCACTCCTCTACGTCAAGCGACCCGACCCCGCCGCCTATCCTGCCATGATCTTGGGCACCAACTACAGCCCTTCGCGTCCCAAACCTTCTTTATTCTCCACTTCGCCGGCCGCGACTACGCGCCACGATACATCATCGATGGCGTAAATATTCAGGACTAGCTCCAGCGCCATTTCATTAACGCCTGTGAAGTCTTTGTTAATGCGATCAAGGAGGCGGGTGACCTGTACGACTCTTGTATCGTCAGCTGGGACAGCATCAGAGAGCCCGGCGAGGGATTTCTCGGCCTTCACCGCCTGAATGTTATACCCGCCCACCAGTCTCTCAAAAAGGGCACGTGTCCCACTCCTGCGCAGAGCATTCGCCTCGCGAGCGATACTCTACAGACTGTCGAAAACTGGGCGTTTGGCGCTCTTGGCCCCAAGCGGGACGGGTACTTTACTATTGACCTTGTCGGCCGGACCGTCTGGGCCGATCCCGAAACAGGAGGATGTAGCGGATGGAACGGGTGACTGCGTCAATAAACGCTGGGTATGGAGGCGGAATGCGTCTTGGCCGCTTGGCAAGTGCATATGGGCCATGCAAGGTGTCTGGGCAGGCCCGGGTGTTGCTGAGTCGGGCACTAGGAAGAAAGAGGAGATCCCGATGCTCGGACCCGACTACTTCCAGTCTCCTCCCTTCGACCCTTCACACCATTTCCTTTTAGGTCGCCGACTACTGGCGCTCTCACTAGCGATTATATCTTGCGCGCATCCGACAAGCCCATCCCGGTCCTTCTTCTTCTTGCAGCCGCTCGTGGTCGTGCAACCCCACCTCTCGACGATGATGATTCTTGCGGCCGAGGTGCATACAGTGCGCATTATTCCGACGGCTTAACGGTTAGTTCTATGTCCTCGTGTTTACTCCGTTGGCTGATCACATCTCGTTGCTCATGACCCGCCATTGGAATTGGTTCAACGCCGACGCGCTGGGACTGCTGCGCGGAAAATATTTGTCGGTGCTCGGAGCACTCCGCGTTGGCAAGCGCGCCATTCGCAAATGTTTCCGCGAGCACCTAAGAATGCTCAAGGCCGACACAGGGAAGGGACGACGCGGCGAGTCTGAGCATGATCGAGGCGCAGGAACTTAGGAACCGGAGCAAGTCTACACTGGGCACACTCCGCAGGGATACCCTCCTCATGGGTGCGATGACTGCCGACATCCAGCCCCAAGCGCGATCTAAATCACCACATGTTAAACCTCCGACGTGCGCATCGCCCCCTCCGTGTGATCCCATCCTGCGCATCTCCTCCGATCGACTGTACGATTTCATCACTGTGGGCACGCGCGGTGTAGGTGCTCTTGCTCGTCCATGGCCGATCGCGACTGTCAGACTACCCACCGACCTCAACTTTGATATCTCAACTGCGCGTTTTGAGCTCAAGGTCAAGGTCGGGCACGCCGATTGCGTCTGGGGAGAGAGCGACCCTATCAAGTCTGTAGTTGACCAAATTGAGGATCATGGCGACGATCTGAGCACCGAGTTCTACATCCCACTAGTTCACTTTACCGCCGACTCCGCGTTCAATCCTAAAACGCACGCGGACATTCCCAAGCTGCAGCAAGTCCCTCTAGCGGGCGGCCACACAACCAGGTACTGGGACAACAACGATGACGATATCCTCGTTGCGCATTTGAGGTCCGAGAGCAAAACTTCGGCCGAGCCTCCCGCGGACGGGGAGTTTGGTAGACGGCCGCGCCGCGGGACGACTGAGACTCTTTGCCGTGCGCGTGCCAACACAGACGGCACTCTCGTCCCAATCCTCCCTGTCCCGACCAAGGTGCCTCTGACCGACGCTTCACCTCCGACCGCTCTAGCTCTACTGATCGGCGCGCAGAGCGTCATGGACACGCTTGACGAGTCTGAAATTCTCGCGCTTGACGTCGCGGTCTTCGAGGGGCAGTGGGAGTTGGACGGTCAGGTGTTACGGTGGTGGTATGATGTGCCCGGCGAGGGGGAACCAGCTAAGGAGGTGGTGACGAAGGTTACGAGGCAGGGCGGGCCGATCCAGGGTGTATTGTGCGGGTTTAGGGGCGTGGACGGGGCGGCGGGCGTGAGGAGCGCGAAGAGGGATTGGGATGGGGTGTGTCCCCCGGGAGGTTGTGTGATTGCTTGATTTGCTTGCTGTGACAATTACTGTGCTATGCCCTGTGATGTTGATGACTTGTGTAGATAGTTATACCTTGGAATTGTTATACTTCTTGTATGTGTTCCCTTGGGTGCAGTACCCCATTCTTGGTTATTGTCTCCTTCATTTCAACTTTAACTCAATAGAGATTTAGACAAGTGTAAACTCTATATCTTGAAAAGAATATACACTTGATAGCTCCCTGAGAGAATAAACCTAGTGTTAATACCAGCTACAGTTTACTAGTTTCATCAGGTAAATCCCTTTTTCCTACATAGTCTGTGTAGCAGCCATGTAGACACTGTAGTACCTGTAGCACAAACAGGAACTTCAATTGTATGTAGTGCCATGCAGTTAC
>JANWGL010001574.1:0-24201 GCA_025200755.1 Ceratobasidium sp. C01
TGGGCGTCTCTGTTTGATATCGCCTATTGATTTTTCGCTGACCATGCTTTTGCCATCGTAGGCCACACTTATATCAACCGCGGGTAGTTTACTACCTCGCCCGAAGTGACCCTCCACACAATAACAAGTTTGGACAGAGGCTTTCCCCTATACATTGGGATTCAAGCAAGTATCCGGTTCGAATTCACGCCTCAGTGGTCGATCATCTGAATACCATAGAGCCAAGGATATATGTGCCTCGAGCAATCTGGGCGGACTTGCCCGAGGGCGCGCCCCCCTTTGCCGAAGATGCAGTACCCGAGAAATTCCTCCCCAAGCACAATCCCCCCAACAAGGGCGTCGGAGTTTGGCCCGAACAAGCGAAATTGGCTTTACATAGGGGCTAACAAGCGCCGGTGATCCTGAGTCGTATCAGTCTAGTATTGCGGGGCCACAAGGTACATGCAGGATAAGTAAATGTTTTTTCAATTAGGATTTTAGTGTACTCTAGGAGAAAGATAGGTGTCGTGTGAGTTGTTGTATCTCTGAAGTCTATGTAGTTCTCGTCTGCCGTTAGCTCTTTTGCCTATTTTCGTGACTCATGTTTAAATTTACTACAAGTTGTCAACTAGTATTTTCATCGGAACACGCTTTGGTATTGCCACTACCGATCCTCGGTCTAAACTGTTTCCCCCGCCTACAGCGTAAGCTACGCCATTGGCCAGTCATTTGTCATTAATTAAGCTTACTCCCGAATCCATTTTATAAAAATTTGCCTTACCCGCCAAATTTCTGCCGTAACATTCAAGCCCAGGGTAGTTGCACCCGTTACAGCATATACTTGCTGAAATAACAGTTCAGCTCAGTTTACCAAATTAAGTGACACGTCTTACAATAATCAGAGATATATGACCACGAAGTGTGAGATCAGTAATTCGTCGATACTAAAGCTAAAGTGGAAGGTTTGAGTGTTTCAATGGATATACTCGCCCAACTAGCAGGTTTAGACAAGAGGAACCTCTTAGTCTTATTTGCCACAAAAGAGTTTGGTTTCAACGTACGAGTACACAACATTAGACCTCGGTATCAAATGGTTTTGACTCAGTGAATTGATTTCCTAAGAGGCGCATGGTCGCATATACAGTACGCTAGAACTACCATCAATTTATCCACATTCTTGACTAATATGACCGTCCGATCCAACTCTCCCCCTCCCCATCGATCGGAAAGCACGCTGGCGGAACTGAAGCACCCAAAACCTCGGCACTCTGACCTCAACAGATGTGCTCTCAATAAATTTCACCATCTTTCGCTTCGTCGCTTCGTCGCTTCGCCCTTCGTTTTACTCGGAAACACTAGATATGACATGCACACTGAGCTTGGCGAGTGTGCGGACAGCTTCGGAGCCGATACTCAGGTTGACTCCCGTGAGTGTAGCGAGCTTCCGTGGAGGTCGATGTGCGGGAAGCCGATCTTGTAGTTATTGTTAGTCGGCATGCCCACAAAAGAAAAAAAACAGCGGTGAGGAGTCGCTTGTATGCGCTCTCAGAGTAAGGTATTGGCAGAAAGCGTCGGAGAGGGGGAGGCGAGTCCTTACCCCATACTTATTTAAACTATGTTTTAATATGCTAACATCAAGGCTGTCGAAACGGCAGTCTGCCCAAACTGCGGCCTCACCCCGGAATCCCCCGCACATTACCTGCTGCGCTGCCCCACGTTCGCTGCCAATAGACACCGCTTCCTTGGCTCGCAGGGTGTTCACTTCTTCAACCTCGGTTTTCTTTTCTCGTCTCCTCTTGAGCTCAGCCCGTTGTTCCGTTACATCACGGCCACGGGCTGATTTAGTGGTATTTAGTAGCTTTACATTTTGTGTCTCCCTTTTTTTGTTGTCCGTGATACCAGTCTACATGCATCTGTTTTTCTCTACCGTTCCTGCTCTCGGGTTGTCTTCTGTGTACTAGTCTCGGCCACGTGCCTAGCTCCGTTTTACCTCTTCCTTTCTCTGTTCATGTATTCACCTTTGGTAGTGTCGCGACATAGGGCGCAGCCCTAAAACGACTTGAAATAAATTAGATTTAAAAAAAGCTAATACACAGAAGGGTCGACCAAATACCAATAGACCCACAATTTTGTAGTCACTATAAGCTACAATGTCAAGGAACATAAACTGTGTTGCCGAGCAAACAACACAGAGTGAGCTTCGAGAAGATTGCCGTCTAAGCACCACGATACTCATCCGCTCATGAGCGTCACTTTCGAGGATCAACTTCTCGTACATAGTGCAGCATCTCGTGATTGCGTCTGGGCCCAAAACGATCGTAAAAGTCAAATATTCTAAGCGACCGTGCACCAAAATTTATGGACTGTATAGATTCCTTTTATGGAAATATACTCCCCAACATTTGAGGCACGTGCTATTTGAAATCTCTAGCGTCGTGTCGTGTCCTTCAGCTACTCAAAATCGGGATAGACGGTTTTTTGCGGCTAGTACAGTATACACAGGACTCCCTTGTTCCATAATCGACAAATTCAACTCCGTTAATCTGCGAAAACCAATATCCCTACATGTTGCTACTTAGAAGGGTGACGGGCCTGTATTCGAGTCCTCACCTCTCTGCATATTCCAATAGCCGCTCCCGCTCGCGACCTAAAAATGTACCTTTCCACCGACATCTCGGCCACTCCACAGCTTTTGCCACACCGAATTCTGCTCAGATTCGCAAAATAGCCAACCATCTCTTGTATACACTGAACATCGAGTACGATGGTCCTCCAGATGAACCAACACTTCTCCCCTACAATGTGCTTCTAAGGGCCACTCTGACGGACAATGCTAAGGCCATCGGGGTACGGTTCGATGAGAGTCGGGAAGACGATGTCTTCGATCTTTCGGCCGGAATGGGAAACGACAACGGTCAGTACTCTTGGGGAGGTATTCAATTCCAAAGAGGTGCAAAGAACTTCAAGCTGGAAGATACTGTGTCGGGACAACGGTTCCTCCGCGCGGATTTGCGGGATGACATGCTAGAATATAACGATGACATGCCATTTAACCTCGACAAACACATCGGTTTGGTTGATTATTTCCACCCGTTGAAGAACGAAACATACTTCAAGCTCGGATTGAAGCCAAAGCCTGTCAAGGAGGTGAGCTGCGGCGTCGGTTCCGTTGTATTATGTTAATTTCTGCCGTTTAGCGAAGCCTGATCTTATGCTTCGACGGAACGGCCAATCACTTCAGTCATCAGGTGGGTGAAACACCATCTGATGAACGTCTATGAATAACATCGCCCTCTAATATTTCAATCTTCGACACAAATTCCCGTTTCTATCTCTCTAACCTGGAATGTATCGTCTATTTTAGAATACAAATGTGGTCAAATTGGTTGAGTTGCTCAAGAAAGATGACCCAGAGCGTCAGATGGTTCGTAATATCTCGTCTCCCGACTCATATCCTTGGCTAACACTTGTGCTTAGGTTTACTACCAGGTACTAGCCCATTGCGAAGTCGCCACAGCATAATTTTGACCCTTTGCAGACCGGAGTAGGGACGTACGTGTCTCCAGGTTTGGCCAACAGCGTAGGCGAAGGGGTCGCTAAAATATTGGACGAAGGCATTGCCTGGTGAGTGTGGTTGATTTTGCTGGGCAACGGGGGGTCTGATCAATATGACAATTCGGGTAGGTATCTGCATCAGCATGTATATATCCCGTTTTTTTTTACTTTTTGGCCGTGCATGGTTCTGACTCTGCGATTAGGTCATGGATGGCTATAAATATCTGATGGAAACCTACCGAGGTTTGCGTATTTCCCTGAAGCTTGTTTCGTCCCCACTTACATAAATCTCGTCTTCTGAAGCTGGGGATCGTATCTGTATATTTGGATTTTCGCGGGGAGCATTTACTGCTCGCGCACTTGCTGGTATGATTCATTGTGTACGTTAACTGATGTGCCCCGTCGTCGATATGATTAGCTTACTCGAGCCTTTGTAGATTGGACTCCTCCCTCGACATAACATAGGTGATGTTCCAGTTTACTCGTTTCTTACTGTTTATACTTATTTTATGCGCAGAGCATATTCCTTTTGCGTACCAGCTTTACGCCAATAACCAGAAGAAAGATACCCAGAATCCTTCAGAGTCGTTGGGTGCTTTGGAAACAGGCGATCCTGACCCGAAAAATCTGAACCCAGAAGACTACAAAAAAACCTTTTGCATTCCTATCACGATTGACTTTGTTGGCGTATGGTCAGATACTTATGCCTAACATAAGGGTGCGTAGCGAACTGACGGTGAATTGATATTTAGGGATACGGTGGCCAGCGTTGGTGAGTTTGTTTGCAGTTGCTCATTGCTTGGGCTGATAGTGGACAGGTGCACTTCTCCCCAAATTCTTGCCCTGGATTGATTACAATCCTAGTATAAGGGCGTTCAGGTGCGTTATACAGTCATCATAATTCCTGTTGACGCTCACTCGAGTCTGTAGGCACGCGCTCTCCCTGGATGAACGTCGCGGCAACTTTACCCCTAGTCTTTGGAATCACTCGCTCACAGACCTCATAACTCAGGACGTGCGAGAAGTGTGGTTTAAGGGACAACACTGCGATATTGGGGGAGGGGCTGACGAGCCGAAGAACAAGGAGAAGAAGACCCCACCAGACAGTTCGAGGTTAAGCAACATTCCCTTACGCTGGATGGTTCGCCAATGCATGGAAGCAGACACTATCCTTGTCTTCGACCATCGGGCAATGGAGAAATATCGAACTGCGAAGATGGTGCTCGAGTCTAACAAACTTCGTGAGGAAATTATCGGGAAGGAGGAGCTCCAGCGCAAGAACCTGGCGAAGAAACGGCGCATTGCACGAGAGAAGAAAATCCCGTCGGAAAGTGCGCTTGCGGAGGCGAAAATAAAGAGGGATTTGGAGCATGAGAAGGACGCCGTGACTGAAAAAAAGAAAGCGATGGCAGTGGTAAGGGAGCTCAGGAGGGGTGCGCTATGCGAATCTGCCACGCTGGATAGGCGTGACAGTGTGCACGACTCATATGATGCGATCCACATGCGTCCTGCCTGGAATCTCCTCGAATTCCTCCCACTGCCACGACGTATTCCAACCCAGTCTGGATTTGATACCACTTATAGGTGAATGTCTTCTGTTCTAACAGCATAGGCCTTTAGCTGACCACCACGCTTTAATTATCATAGGCCACACACCCATCAACCACGGATAGCGTACTACACCGCGCGAGACAATCCCCCAAATACCGACAAGTTCGGACAGTGGCTTTCCGCGATACATTGGGATTCGAACAAGAACCCGGTTCGGATTCATGCATCAGTGGTCGATCATTTAAGCACCGTAGAGCCGAACAAATACGTGCCTCGAGCAATCTGGGCAGGCTTACCCAGGGACGCTTTCCCCTTTGTTGAAGATGCAGTACCCGCAGATAAGCTCCCCAAGCATAACACCCCCGACGAGGCTGTTGGGGTTTTATCGGAACAGGCGAAGTTGGCTTTGAATAGGGACCAGGTAACTCCGGGGGTTCTGAGTCGTATTATCTCAATGGTGTGGGGTGAAAAGACGCGCGTAGAATGAGTGAATGTTTTTATACGGGAGACGAAAAGGCTGTATATTGAATTATTGTATCCGAAATGTATTTTAGATAATCCCATCCACCGTTCACCCCTCTCGCTCACCATTGTTACCCGATGTCTAAGCGTTTTACTAGAATCCTCAAAGTATATACGGGTTGGGATCGCTACTACTACCCCTCGGTCCAAGAACCTCTGCTACCTATTATGTAGACCATGCTTTCGGCCGATCCTGTCCTGTGAATCGAACCTAGCTCCGAGTATGTCATAAAGCTTCTCCTAAACCCACCTCTCTGGGAATAACCTCATAGCCTAAGATATTCTTAAGCTGAATCTCCTAAAAGAAATTAGTGTTTCTGCAGGATGTAGCAATGAGTAAAATCATAGTGATGCCATTAAGGTTAGGCGGACTCCCTGCAACGGTAGAGTATGGTGTTTTCCGAATTGACGCGTGGCGCCCGCGTTGTGTATTTGTTATCTCTATCGGATAAATAGTAGATTGGTACTAACAACGAGAAGATTCTACGCATATACTCACCTTACTGTTAGAATCACACCTACCTCGGGCTCAGGGAGAACCTCTTGGCTTGTTGACGTTACAATATAGCTCGGTTCGAGTGCATAAAACATTAGGCACGTTGTAGTGAACAGTCTCAACCTCGCAAACTGGTCTTCTGGACAGTTTCAAGCCGCATATATCTCAGATGGACTGCTAATTATTACGAGCTAGCTGCCGGGCTATGCTCATACCAGATCGAAACGTAGCCCACTCTAGAACGGGTTAGTCAACGAACCAGTTTGGGTCAGATATTCTAGGTTTGAGGTCGAAGTTTATTGCGTGTATTGCGTAGCTTGCAATCAAAAAATCTATTCATTTAATATCAGGGCATTGCAGTAGCTTAAAGGTTTTATTAGACGAGAGCAAGTCATCCAGCCAAACGGTCCAGTACAGGAAACACTCAAAGCAAAGACGCCTGCGTATCCTCGCACCACTTATCCCACAACCTATCCTGCCTCTCCACCTCCAAACACCACGCATTCACCCACTTCCACTTTTTCCGATCCCAGAACATACCCTTATACTCGGGTTTGGCAGGTTTCGGAGCGACGGCTAGCCAGATTGGGACGACAGCGCCTTGTTGGCTTGAGATGCCGACGATGCGTCCCATGGATTTGAAGATGGAGCCGAGGGTGCCGGTCCATGAGCCTGCGCCGGCTGGTTGCGTCCAGATTGGGGTGTTGACTGTGCCTGGAGTTGGGGCGTAAGTAGGTATCGGGTTAGTTAGAAAAGCGACTGGACGTACCTGGATGGCATGAATGCGCTGAAATGGATTTCCACCCTTCGACCTGGGAAAGACGACGCTGGAGGGCTATAGTCCATACCACCTGCGCCGCCTTTGCTCGCGTGTATATCTGAAAGGAGTCTTGTAAAGATATAGTGGCGCCTTGTTTGTTGTCGTATTTCGCGAGCACGTCCTTGCAGTCGACGTTTCCCTCGTCCAAGGGGATGCTGCCGTATACTCCGGCTGATGCGACTGATACGATTCGGGCGTTTTGAGCAAAGTGACCCCGCTCGAGGAGCGTGTGGGTGAGAAGGACGTGCGACAGATGGTTCGCTTGATAGGTTAACTCGAATCCGTCTTCCGTGATTACTACGGTGCTCGTAAGGCAACCTAGACACGGTATCAGTACAAGAGGTGAGAGTAGAATATAGTAACTTACCTGCGTTATTAATTAGTATGTCGATCTGGCTCAACTCCCGCTTCTCCCACCCATCCACGAACGCCCTAACGCTCTTGAAACTCCCACAATTCATCACTTCAACCTCAACAGACGAGCTCCCAGTAAGCTCCATAATCTTCCGTTTCGCCTCTTCGCCTCTCGTTTCGCTCCGGCATGCCAGCACGACATGGGCACCAAGCCCTACAAGAGCTCGGGCGACTTCGAAGCCGATGCCCGAGTTGGCGCCTGTAACGATGGCGAGCTTTCCGTGAAGGTCGACGCGAGGGAAGTCCATCCTTGGGTAAATAGAAGCTAATAAATTGGCGATATTTGTGCTCGTCATGCTCATGGCGGCGAGCGTAGAGGCGAGGGCCCGATTGTTCTCAGAGTAAGGCATTGTCGCAAGGTATCGAACGGGGAGAGGTGAATACATTATCTACGCTCGCGCTACTACTTAAATATGCTGGTGGGCGGAAGGGTAGCCCGAATGCAAGTCGGCGCACATGGCCGTCGTCACTGTAAATAGTACCCTCGAGAATGTAAACCGGTTCGCCCTCGATGAGCGACGGTCTGAATCTGCTCGGGCAGCTCGCACCCCGAGCTGGAAGCATGCACCTTGTATCCTCCCCGCGGCCGAGAGCCGTCGCCGGTCATCGAACGGGGATAGTCACGCGGATCAGTCGATCCTCTTGACTTGAATCAAGCATGACGTATAGCATTCATTTGGCGATCGCATCATAATTGTTTGATTCCTTTGATTAATTGATTCTATATTGGGATCAAATTAGGTCAGCGTTGTAATTTTGCGGTTCCGGCAGTTTAGAAGACGCCGACCGCTGGACACTCTCATATCCTTCATATAGGTGTGGATACTCAATAATGTTAACTAGTAAAGAGCGCCTTTGAGGCTTTTGAAACACCAGATAAAAGATACCAAGAGCCAGATGAGCGCGGTCGGGTCGGGCCGAACCGTAAGCGTTCGATCAAATTAAACTTAAAAACTACAATGAAATCATCATGGCTATCATTTAGAGATGCAAAAACTATAGAAACAATAGATATACAAAGCAAACCTGTATTCTTGGTATAACAAACTCAACTATCCTGGGTCCAGTCATCAATCGCAAGCGCGTGCAGTTCGATCAAGTAGTCGTTGTACTCCCGGTCTGATGCCTGGAGTTGGGTTCCGCTCAGGCGACCACTATCGGCCTGCGCTTGATCGACACCGCACTGGAGGTTCAACATGGACTTGTACTCCTCGAACCCGAACACCTGATTATTTCGGATATGTTCCAGCATAACCTGTTCCCGAATGTTAGTTCGGGATTGGATGGCCCAGTCAAGGCACTCACTGTAGGCTTCAATCTGAAGAGGTTATAGTATGTCTGAGCTTGTTGCAGTTCCGAATCCTCCGGAAGCCCGGTAATAGTCTTGAGGTTCTGGCGCAGAGCCGAAATGTTACGTAGCATCTTCCGAATCCCGAGGTCGTTGGCAAATCGGATGAGGCGCGAGCTGGAGACGAGGAGATGCTCGACGAGTCCACCAAGACCGTCGAAGATGAATCTACGCGAAACGTTTAGCCATTTGGTCGTCGGATAAGTTATTATGACATACCTTCGTTCTGTCTCAGGAAGAACACCGACAATAGCATCGTCGCACGCAACCAAGCTCGTGTTCAGATCTTGAACAAACGGATCTGGTTCTGAGCATTCCTGATCAATTCGATAGTTCTCCTGAGCGAGGGGTTAAGTTTTAGTATTGGGTATAAGCCTAGGTCTCATGCAACGCGACGCACTGATTTGATCCCCGAGTCGAGATAATGCATCACACGACAGCGCACATCAATACGGATCGTACTGAGCGTGAGCTCAGCCAGTTGGTCATAAGTCTTCATAATCGCGTCAAATCGACTATAAATCCCATTTAGTCAAAATTCACATAACCACTCAGTCACAAGTACTCACTGCGCCATAGCGCGCGAAAGAGGCAACTTCAGTCCCTCGGGTATATTAACCTGAACTGCTTCAAGCGGGATACGCGGCGAGAAGGGTGAGGGGGGTTGTCCGGGCGAACGTCCCGGGTCAGCGCTTGGGTTGGGCGTTTCGTCGGTTGGGGAGAAGGCGTCGTCTAGTGTGGACTTCATACTCAGAAGTTGGGTGATAAACCAGGTCTTTGTCGTGAGGTCGTTAGCTGGGAGTTTATACCATTTGTCCGAGTGCACTCACCAGACTGCGATACAGGCTTCCCAGAGCGGTCAGGTCTCGAATATGAGGCAGGAGGTCTTCTTTCTCAACTACCCCATTAGCGAGGAAATTAAGTTCTACGCGAGTCTCCTGTCGGCACAACGTTCTCCTTTGCGTAATCTCGTGCAGCTATTACACCAAAATCAGTACAATACCAACTTCTCGAACCGACATACTCACCGGTGTCGAATACAATTCTCCCAAACAAGCAGCAACCTCGGGTCTCTGCGCCCATTTAGCCGCGACACTGCTAATCCCACCCACAAATGCGCTTCGCGAGACGAGGTCCAGGAAACGCTCGTAGCAGCGCTGGTAAAATTGGATGATGACCCCGAGGATTAGTCGAGCGTAGTTCTCGCGGTGGAAGGGCGTGGCTTGGAGCATGATGCAGAGCGAGTTGATAAGCGCCATAAGTTGCATGCTTGCCTGAAAAGATATCAGTATCTGTGAAAAATGGAAAATTGGATTAGACTGACTTTGACGAGTGGTTGTTCCGATATCCGTCCAGAATGATTATCTTCTTGGAATGCATCCGCACCTAGTAATCCCAGCTTGTTAGTTCACGTAACATCATCCCGTAAGTAGAGGATGCACTCACCGCCCACCGCCTGATGAAACAAACTAGAAACCTTCTCCTCCAACTGCGGCAAATACACCCTAACCACAAAATCGTCCAAAAACATACTCCCTCCACCACCTCCACCACGCACACCCTGCCCTTCCTCCTTCTCCACATTCAACCCCTCCGCAACGCCAGCAGGCAAACACACAGCCACGCGCTCTAGAAACGCGAGGGTGGGTTGGAAAAGGACGCTCACGTGGAACGCATCGGGTCGGACGAGGAGACGGTGTTCGGAGGCGTCTGGGCCTGTTGAGAATTGTGTAGCGGGTTCGGAGAGGCTGGTTATTAGGCCTGGGACTGTTGCGCGGAGGACTTGAGTGATTCCGTCTTCGTGCGTGCGGAGGGCGCGGGCGATGGGTTTAGGGTCTGTGTCCGCGAAGCGGAATGCCCCCTAATGCGAGATGTGAGATATTGAGTGAGGATGGATAAGGAGGGAGACGCACCTTGCTCTTGTCCCTCCCAAACCTTCCAACTCGCAAGACTTCGTTGATCGAAGCGATAGGATTTCGTCCGGTGGTCGCGCCATTGCCCTCGTCAGTAATATGGTCATGTAGCAGGTTTCGAACCTATAAACCCTCATCAGCATAAGAATCAGCCTCCATCAATCAACACACACCTCTGACTGGATAGAAGCCCACGCATTCGACAACGGGAACAACTGCCCCGGATTTGTCCCACTCGAATCCTTAAAATCTCGTCTCTGCTCATTCACCCCACGAATCAGACTCTCCTCTCCTAAATCCAACAAGGAAATCTGGACTCACCGACCCAATCCGATCCGCAACCTCGCTCACAACCCTCAACCCCTGCACAACCGCATCCAGCTTCGAATACAACGTCCAACACAAATCCCTCAAAATCTCGTGATCCGCTTTCTTCGCCGCCCCTTCTAGTGCAGCGAGCCTCAACGCGCCTGGACCTTCGCCTACGAACACGTACAACCCTCCTGATCCTGAACTAGCACCGGCACCAGTGGTGGAGTTGGATCCAGCTCCAGGCGCCTGTTCGAGTCCCCGTCGAACAAACTCGGCGCGCTCGTGCACATCACTCATCACACTCTCCACCAACGCGAACACCTCAACTCCAAGTCGTTGATTAATCGTATCCAGCGCGCTGCCTAGCGTTCCCAACACAGCAAGCGCCTCGAGAAGCATCTCGATATACAAGAACGAGTTGGACTCGATGTTTTCGGGTGTGGATATCGTTTGGGCGGGTTCGTGGGTTGAGTTTGGACGGGTGGGGAGGGTGAGGGATGGGTTTCGGGAGTGGGATTTGTGGTGGGGTGCGATTATGGTGTTAGAGGTAGTTGTCGTGGATGTGTCGTGGATGGAGTGACGAGGGTCGTCGGGGAGGGTAAAGGAGATATCGTCGGCTGGACGCATTTTGAGGTCGGTTAGGTAATGTGAGAGGGCGTGGGGCATGGTGTTTGGAGCGGTCCCGGTGGGGAGGTCGGAAGGCGAGGAGCCGGATGCAGGAGAATGGAATTCGGGTACTAGTGAACTAGTGGTCAGTCAGATGCACAAAGTTGGTGGAAATGGACGTACGTGATTCTTGGCCAGGCTTGTACGCGGACCATCGGGTTTCGCACCAAAAGCTCTTGAGGTATAGGTGTGCGTGTAGCTCCTCTATAAGGATATCTCGAAGTGCCTGTTTCCCGAGTTGGTTGTTACGTATAATTCGAATGTTCAAGCAAACTCACCGTTTCTTGTCCGTTTAGGTATAACCTCAAATCCGTCAAGGCTCCAACGTCCATCAGATCCGCATTAGTGATCGTCTTCTGACTGCGCACAAGCAATAACGCAGCCTGTAATAGTTTCTTCTCCGACATCAACGACTCCAGCTGATCCGGAACGTTCTTCAGCCGGTCTCTGCCACCCCATTCATCAGTTCCCTAGGTCACACAAAAAATGGTAACCGGAGACGCACATTTCATCGAGGATTCCTAACATTTCCTCGATCACCTGCCCCCTGGACCATAATTGGACGAGATCGGCACGCTGATGGCTGAGTGCGGCGCGCGCGTCTGTGAGACTCGTGCGAGCTTCAGCGATGTGTTTTTGGGTATCGGTGAGGAGGGAGAGGACGTGGGAGTGGTGGGGGAGGGAGGCGGCGAAAGCCTGGTAGTGTGCTACGAGGATAGCGAGAAATAGATCATGGTACACGGGAGTTTGGTAGACCGGCGGTTTCATAAATGATGTATGGTCAGTGGGATTCTATCATTAGAGGTCAAACTCTTACTGTCGACCGTCCCCTTCAAAGCGCGTTCAAGCATACCCTTCGTTCGCCGGAAGGAATCGAGATCTCGACCGACCGACGAATCGTCAAGTAGGGAAAGCGCCAGGGATACGGGATTGAACTACATGGCGATTGAAATTTAATAATAATAATGCAATCAGATGAGAAACCAAACTCACGTCGGGATCAATTACAAACGCCCACTCGTCTTGCATCTGGTCAAGCACAGCTGTCTCATCCCCATAAAAAACCTGAGAAATTAGTGATAATTTATTCACGCACCATCAATTTCGCCCAGCGTCTTCTGCCTGCCCTTCACCCTCCCAGGTTCCCTCTCTCGTATTCGCTCCCGTTGTTCTAGCTGCCTCTCTCGTTCTTTATCTACTCCGCCCGCGCGCCTAAATCCAGCGTTCTGGAATGCGGAGATCACGTTTCCTAGAGCCTTTGGAGACGCCTGGTCCTCGAGCGTATTTCTCCTCTCTGGCGTTGCTTGCTGCGGCACCTCTGGTTCTCCGTCCATCCCTCCGTACGGATCCGCATCTTCGTCAAGGGAAGGTCTTGGACTCGGACGTACCGAGTCGGACACTACCGAGTTAACTGGTCGTCGTATAGATCGCGCAGGGCGACTCGGTGCAGGGGAGGCGCGACTGGACTGATAGGCGGCGCTAGAGCCGGGACCGTCGTAGTACATCCTGCTATTGGAAGGAGAGGTGCCGTATCTGTCTCGATCGCTAGCGTATCCACCGTTGAATGAGGGCACGCGAGGACGCGGCTGGAGAGGACGCGTGCTAGGTAGAGATGGTGCGTCGAATCCACTCGAGCGCGAAAAGTCTTCTGAGCCGCGATCACGCGAGCGAGAGGGCCGGGCGCGTGGTGGGCGAGACATATTGCTATTGTCTATAGTCGATTATTCGATCTCATGTGCTTCGGTACGTCAAAGACGAGTCAATGTTACGCGACCGGATCTATTTTCAGAGTAACTCACCATGTAACCAAGAATTTCCGGTATTATTCCTCCCTTTCGCGACGTGATCAATTGAACGACTTCCCTGTTTGCGACAAAGTATTACTGGATGGTCGCGGACGAGGTTGCGAATATCCGACCGTGCCATCAGATGACGTAATCTGGTTGTTTGATTGTTGTGACATTTTCTGTGGCAAGCGCCACGCCAATATGAGATTCCAAATATAGTAACACGTACCTTTCCCTAACCTCCACTTGCCCGCTTCGATGGATAGTACTATTTCATCCACTCGATTAGACCACCGTATGTGTGACATTGGGTTGCTTATGCCAACCTCCACCCACAAGCTACAGAGTCAACGCAGCACCAGGTCCGCAAACGATTTCTAGACGAGGCGCAGATCTAACCTACCCGATCTTTCAACCCATTTATCTCAAATATGAACTGGTTTATGAGCCCACAACTCCTCAGAATTCGGCTAGGCCCGAACTAACCCAACCTACGGAAAATTGACGCACTTATACCCCAATGCCTCCCCAGGGAGAACGACCGAAGCCCCGATACCATCGAATTGTTTCACTTTTGAACCGGGTTTCTTATTCGCTAATTGAATAACAAATATTCACCCGTGAAGGGGCCCGCTCACTTGGATTTCGAGCATGCATGCAAACAGAGGGAACTAGAACCAACTTTGCATTTGGCTTAACCATTACTGAGATTGATTCACACGCACTGATTCAACAAGACTGATTTATTACTCAAAAATAGCCCGGCCCTGATTCGACTAAAACAATATCATCAAGCCCTTCCGCACCAAAGATATCCCCATTTCCTTGGAAGTCCGCCCATAGAGTAAGGGTCTTGTCCCGCTCTTGCTGCCGCTCCCAAAGCGAATAATCGTTACCTCGGTAACTATCAGCCAGCTCGCCTTGGTCTCCGGCTGCTCCGTAGCCATCTCCAAAAGCAGCTCCCGTCCACCATCTCCCGTCGTCCAAATCGCGTCGTCTTGAAGCTTTGACGCATTCATCGAACCATCCACGATGAGAGAGCCAGTCAATCCCACTCGAAGTTTCCAAGTGTTCCAGCGACAGTTCTGAAATCTGGGCATAAAGGGCGACGCGCCCGGACCTCATTCGCGCGTCGTGGCGAGTATCGGGGTCTGGGGAATTCAATAGCTTACGCTGCCCAAAGCGATCGTATTCGAGGTCGAACATTTTGCTCAGATGTGCAACGTTCGAGGCGCTAGTGTTCCACGTAGCCAACACGGGGGACTGAAAGCAGATAGTCCCGAGATAGACGATGATCCCTTCGGTTTCTGACTCACCTGAGAGGGGAGACAATAGAACGTGGCAGCATCCTTGAAACCGTAGCAATAAGAATCATCCAAAGGCCATTGCGGTTCAACCCTGATAGAATTCTCCACTGCGCAAGAGCCGACCTCGTTCGGTCCCAGGATAGGCACAGTCTGTAGGCTAGACTCCTCAGATTCGAGTTTGCACCGGCTAATCGCGACAATGGTGAACCAGTAGAGATTTCGGCGCTCGCCCCATCCAACGTCAATAACGGTACCCGGTCTCAAAGCTGTTGACCACTCTAGGGAAGCGAGGTTTAGATCGTGGATATAGGAATTTTCGTGGCCGAGTTGAGCGCTATATCCTTCGATGGACATCGCAGACAACAGCTTCACAAGAACTAGTTGGCCGGTCTTAACAGGGGGTGGTGGCCGAGGAAGATTCGCTGTTTCAGGGGCTGTGGTTTTGTTATTCTCAAACGCTCGAGTTGATGCTGTCGAGCGATCCGGACCGTCTGTAGCCTGGACGACTTCGAGACGACTCGTCACAATGTCCGTCGGATTTTGGCTCCGACACCCCTTAAACGCCTTCCGCCAATCGATGTAGTCCGGTATTTGATCTGGCAACAACGACCTCGCATAGTTGACCAGCGCTCCAAACTCTGGTGGGAGTCCTAAAGCTAAACGGTCCCCGTTGTAGCTCTTCTTCTGTTCGTATACTTGACGAATTCGACCAAGGCGGGATCCATGCTCCATGTAAGGCAACCACGGTAGACTCCCTCGGAGAAGGAATATAAGCGTGTAGGCCAGTGATTCTAGGTCGTCACGGAAAGTTAGGGCTAGAAGAAAAATCGCACTGAGAACACGGAATTAATGGTCAATCATGGGAGCCTCACCGAGCGCTTGGTGTGAATTCAAGCTCGCATATGGCAGCGTTCCGCAAATGCTAACTTGGTTTTCCGGAATGGGACGGGACTCTCGCTTTACAGCCGTGATTCTTGGTTGATATGCAAGTCCAAAATCGATCAGGCATAGCTTCCACGAACCGGGAGTCTTCAAGACTATATTGTCGGGCTTGATATCACGATGCGCGATGCCTCTATTGTGCATATAACTCAAGATGTCTAGCTTCGAAAATATTTTCAAAAAAAGATAGGATAATTTGTACGCCAAACACACGAGCAGACTTACCATTTGATCCGCGACCTGCAGCACACCGGCCACTGGAAGTGGACCGCTGTCTTTCACAATATCACCGAGACTCCGGTGAAGTAACTCCATTGATAGTAGCTCGAAGTGTCTGATCCTACCGTATCCATATACCTTCGGGATCATAGGGTGGTTTGAAAGCAGTTGTAGCACTCGAGCCTCGTGCTGTAACTGAGTCCTCTTTATTTCCAAGGAGACTCGGGATTTCTTAACTGCGACGATGCGTCCCGAATCGCGCTCGGTCGCTCGATAGACAATCCCCTATAGGATATACGTCTTAGTAACTATTTCAATAGGCTACAATGTACTGACGTAGCCACCGAAACCCAGTTGGTCACCTTTGAGAAGTGAAACCTTCTCTCCCATTTGAAAAAACGCCTTGAATCGCAGAGCTCGAGTGGCAATCAGAATAGGGGTGCGTGGTGGACGGGAAATGATTGCGCCACCACCTAAAAAGATATGCTCACAAGCACAGCACGACCAAATACCACTTGCGCCACACATACCTCGCCTTGAGCGCGATGTTCTCCCTGTATTATTTATTTCTAGCGGATTGGTCTTCTCTGCTTCATGCTACTCCGCATATTACTTACGCTCCGACATTGCGATCATTCAGCAAGTTAAAACTGTAACCAAAATCGAGAAAGCTTCCTGATCACGTGATTTGGGTGAATTGAATGCTGACCCCTCATTTCCGCTCAAAAGTCACAGAGTAATTCCGGCACTGAATTCGAAAATAGTATCGGCAAGGCGTATATCTAGGTAATCTATTATTTCAAGCCAATTCTTTCGAAATTGATAATGGGTTCATAGGTCCACGACTTCTCGTAGTACGGCGGAGCGGGACCCAATCCAAATGCACCAAAACTTGGCGCCGTTATTCCTTAACATTATCCGTACCTACCCATAGGGTTTGAGATAGTGTTTCATTGCCAAATACATAACCCGAAACGCCCACTCACTTGGCTTTCGCATATATGCACACAGAGGGAATAGCAGTCAACCGTAAAATCATTTTGTGTCGCTAATAGAGATTGGACCGACTAAGTCTACAAAAGAGACCTGTTACTGACAAACAACCTGACTGGTTACTCGACTAAAATAATCTCATCAAGATCTTCCACATTAAGGACGTCCCGCTTTCCTTGGAGCTCTGCCGGTAAAGTAAGAGACTTGTCGCGTTCTTGTTGCCGATCCCAAAGCGAATGATCGTCACCCCGATAGCTGTCGGTCAACTCGTCTTTATTTGCACCTCCCCCGTATCCATCTCCAAATGCAGCTCCCGTCCACCATCTGCCATCGTCCAAGTTGCGACGTCTCGAAGCTTTGACGCGTTCGTCAAACCATGCACGACAAGAGAACCAGTCGATTCCACTCGAACTTTCCAAGTGCTCCGGCAACAAGGTTGAAATCTGTGCGTAAACAGCAACGCGCCTACGCTTCATTCGCGCGTTGTAGCGAATATCGGGATCTGGTGAATCCAACAGCGCATCCAGCCCCCAGTTGTCGTATTTGGCCACGAACTTCTTGTCCAAATACGCAGCGTTCGAGGCGCTGGTATTCCATACGGACGACACAGGGAGCTGTCAGGAAGCAGCGTTGAGATAGATTGCGATTTTTCCGGTCCATGACTCACCTGGGAAGGGGGACAGAAGAAAGTTGTAGCGTCCTTGAAGCTGTAACAATACGAATCGCCAAGCGGCCATTGGGGCTCAACCCCTATAAAATCTTCCTCTGCAGTGCAGTCTACCTCGCTCAACCCTAAGATAGGTACGGTCGGTAGGCTAGACTCATCAGATCCGTCCTTGCACCGGCTGATCGCGACAATAGTAAACCAATAGAGATGTCGAAGCTTGCTCCATCCAACGGCGGTAATAATACCCGGTCTCAAAGCTGTCGACCACTCTGATGAGGCCAGGCTCGGATCATGGATGTAAGAGTTTTCATGTCTGAACTGGGAGCTGTACCCTTCGATAGTCATGGCAGACAACACCTGAGCAAGAACGAGTTGGCCAATCGTAACAGGGGGTGGCGGTTGAGGAAGGGTGGTCGTATCAGAAGCTAAATTTCTGTTATTCCTAAATGTCCGAGTCGTTGGTATAGAGTGAGACGGACCTTTCGGAGTTTGGACGACTCGAAGTCTATCTGTCACAGTGTTCACTGTCTTTTGGCTCGAACACCCTGTAAACTTCTTTCGCCACTCGATATAATCTGGCATTTGGTTCTTCGACAGCGATCTCGCATAGTCTACCAGCATTCCAATCTCTGATGGGAGTCCCAAGGCTAGACGAGTCCCGTTGTAGCTTTTCTTCTGTTCGTATACTTGACGGGTCCGACCAAGGCGGGATCCACATTCCATGTAGGGCGACCATGGTAAGCTGCCTCGGAGAAGGAATATAAGTGTGTAAGCGAGTGATTCCAAGTCGTCACGGAAAGTCAACTCTAGAAGATTGCTTGAACTCAGGACACGCAGCTAAGTATCAATCATAATGATCTCACCAAGTGCTTGGTGGGCGTTGAGGCTGGCGTATGGCAGTGTTCCGCAAACGCTAGCTCGGTTCTCCGGAATACGAGACTCTTGCTTCGCAGTCGTAGCCCTCGGTTGATAGGCGAGTCCGAAATCAATCAAGCATAGCTTCCACGAGTTCGGGGCCTTCAAGAGTATATTATCGGGTTTTATGTCACGATGCGCCAGTCCTCTGTCCTGCATGTAGCCCAAGACGTCCAGCTTCCAAAATACAAAAACAAGGTTGGGATATTTTGTACGCCAAATACGCGAAGAGACTTACCATTTGATCCGCGATCTCTAACACAGCGGCCACCGTGAGCGGTCCGCCGGTTTTCACAATATCACCGAGACTCTGGTGAAGTAACTGCATTGATAACAGTTCGAAGTGCTTGATCCTACCGTATCCATACAGTTCCGGAATAGCAGGGTGGGTCGATAGCGCCTTGAGCACTCGAGCCTCGTGCTGCAGGAGTGTCCGTTTCACTTCCGTGGAGACCCGAGATTTTTTAACTGCAACAGTGCGTCCCGAATCGCGCTCGGTCGCTCGGTAAACGATCCCCTATTTCACACATCTCAGCAACCGTTTCAATGGACTAGCAATTACTTACATAGCCACCAAATCCAAGCTGGTCACCTTTGAGCAGTGATACTTTTTGCTTCGTTTGCAAACGTGTTATGATGCGTGGAACATGAGCAGTAACCAAAATAGTTTCACTCGCGCTCATTTTGAGTACCCGGCTACGCTATCAGCACCTTGCTAGTTTTATGAAAGGAGTAGGACAAAGAGTTCAGGAGGTGGCAATGAACGCCTACAATGGTGCGGTGGGGGCACCATGGCACGTGAGCAAGTATGTCATGCTGACGTAACACATGACCCTCAAGTCCCGCCATGTCTGAGACTTCCGGTCATGGCCAGTTTCTTTAGACACTTCACTGCGTTGCGCAAATCCTAATCAATACACCGCGCCTATCTTTGTTCCCGTCCTATTCCCCTTCTATATAACCTTAGGCTACCATGCAGCCCGCTTTGCTCCGAAATGGGCGGCTTCTCTCCTTAGTTCCGCTCCTATAGTATATTCGTACCACTGACCTATCCTTGCGCCCTCAGGCCATTCTGCCGATTCGCCCTTTGACTCGCCTTATGCGTGTTCAAAATTGTGGTCATGCACTTTAAGTATACATGTAACTTTAACCACAAATAGTGTCATTGCACGACGCATAATGGATCCGCTACTATATATGCACAAGTAAAAGTGTAGCATCCACTGTGAAGGGAAGATATCTGGCAGACTATTCTGGCTCTTCCATAGACTTATGTCTTCCGCTTGCTATTTCTGCTTTGAACTTCAAACACTGTGGTGAAAGTAGTCGCGCAGGTCTCCGATGCAAAGATGTATTCCCGTTGGCAATTGGTCTTTATTCTCCTTGCCTAGCAAACAAATTCTACCTTGCGCGACTTCTATCGGGGACCCCACATGTTCAGCCTTGGTATCTGGATACTGCGGACTCGAAGAGGCGTGCTGCGACCGGGACACTGACCTCACCCAGCCCATAAATTAGTTCGTGTTCTAGTATGGATTGTAAATGGGTTGCTTTCCATTCTATTATAATTTAATTTGAGTTGACGAAATCCAGAGTTGCGATTGGACAGCCAATATGTATGCTGCTCGTAAAAATTTAAAGACGATCAATTAGCTGAGACAAAAACTGACGAAAGGAACTACTTAGAATCCTATAGTGACATATAGTATTAGGAACAGGTGGGATATCACTAATAACTGTCTGAGTTTGATCAAGCGGACGAAACCGACCCAAGGACGACAGATCGACACGACCACCTGTATGGATTCTGGCTCCACAAAGCAGAGACGATATCCACGAGAAAGCCGGCTGCGATCTCGAGATCCCTCTCCGAAATATGTTTTAGATTACAACTGGAGATGAGAAGGCTTGAGGATCACGGAAATGGTATCAGGGCGGAGGAGTATTGCGGCTCAGCAAAAACGAGAAAGGCTCCCGGTACTCCGGAGAGCTGCGGAAGGGGGGGGTGGCCCCCGGCCTCGGAATCGCCCGGGAGCACCTAGGAGCACTCTGGAGCTCTGTGCTCCCGCGCTCCCGAGCGCTACCGCCGGTATGCTCTCGGCGCCTACGAGGCCGGGTGCCACTACCCCCCCTTCCACAGCTCTCCGGAGCACCGGGAGCTTTTCTCTTTTTTGCAGAGTCGAGGCCCTATTTGCTACCCGGTGAATCAGGTAGGCGCTACCAAAAACTCCCAGAAATTACCATCGTATGTTAACTTCGCAAAATGCCTGTCAACCCGGTCTGGTCCTGACCAAAACGGGCGGTGGAGAATAACACACCACTAACCCGCTACCATTTTCATGATATCACGCTATTGAGGGAATGATTGCCATTTACTTCAGCAGACGATTGCTCGCAAGGGCAAATTATGTTTTACGTTACTAACGATAGAGCAACATCAATCGAGCAGGAGATGATCACCCTTTAACGCCTATGTAACACTGCGTCGGAAGGTTAGTCGCGAGGCTGCGGGACCGTTTTGAGGCTTTGACTTTACCTCGTTCTCGACACTGCTAGCAAATATCTGGTAAGCAGGGATGGGAGGTTTCTGTAGAATTCTTGATGGAGAAAACGAGACGCATAGGCGCAATGAGGACAGCACTAGCTTCAACGTACACATTGCGGCAGAGACAGAGCATAATCCATTTATTCGACTGAATTCTGAGCTCCCTCAGAGTGATCTCGCTGGAACAAGGTGATGTCAGCGGTTTCTTATTCCAACACAGATTGTGAGATGTCGCCAGGTGCGCCCCGTGAGGTCACGTGCACCCTCGCTATATGCACACCCTGTGGGCCCTCTCTCCCATCGTCGATCCCCGGGCGGTAAATCTGCCCCTATCCCCTATATTGCCAGGTATATATGCCGTCTTATCGTCTGATTGCCTTTCCTCCGTTTGTCGTCGCTCGCGGTACACGCACGTATTCTACTTTATTTCACTACAGTTGCCTTACCTTCTACCCTCGCTACCTTGAGCCTTCAAAATCCTACCAAACCATTCACTTCTCTTGCAACAACAGTAATGGGTCAACCAACCCCACGTGCAGACGTCCAAGTCGGCCAGAAGATCTGGGCCAAGATGGTCATAGACAGTAGTTCACTCGTCCGCCCAGCTGGAAGGCTTTCTCATACAGCTAGGGAGTACGTTCTACCCATGCCTGGTCGTGATAGAGTTATGCTGATCCTGCAATCTAATTAGCATTTTAGAGGGGAAAGCCGTCTCTAAACAAGCATATGTTCTCGAGGTTACACCCACATATGTCAAAGTCGCTTATACGACTTCTTTTGGAACGAGTTTAACTCTTTCCAATCATGTCACCGACGTCAAAGCTTGGTATCCCATAACCCCAGCACTACCTGGCGCGTTTAGTCCTCTCCCTGCACCGATCGGTGAAAATGGAGCATCTGTGGCTTGCTGGGTTTATCTGGGTCAGACCATTATGATTTATGACGACCTGGTGAGCACATTGTATCTTATACCCGCGAACAGGCCCTGATCAATTTGACTTAGCTGGATGTTCTGCCGGACAAGTCCATTCCAGTCAGCTCAGTCGACAGTATCGCTACCGCTATCCGCCTGTATGAACCACCCGAGAGGGAAGAAGAGTTGCCTCGTTTGTCTGTTTAGCCGTATATGAATAATTGATTGTGTTTAATGCTTCGTGATCTTAGTGGCTTGGTTCCGAAAATAGCCGGAGTGAATTTTTGATTTTTAGTGCAATGAAGGGGAAGACAGTGTCAGCGATATCCACCGCCGGTTCGGTTAGGGATTCAGGTGGGGCCAAGTCGACCCGTGGTAATTCATCGAATATACCGGAGCGCGAGAAGTCCCAGAACCCATCGTTACGCGAGCGAGCGGCCAGGTGCGGGACGGGCGGGGGACTGTTGTTGAGAGCCGTTTAGCAAGAGCAGAGTGAAGCAGTGAGACTGGTGGCGCAACGACGAAAGTGACCTCCGTTACTAACTCACCTGCACCCAGTGGAAGGGTCATTGAAATTCCATAGCGATCTCGCGGCACGTGAGAGGTTCAAAAGTAGAGGAAAGCTCCTGTTAAACATGGTACAAAATAAAACCAATGCAGCGTGTAGCGAAAACGTCTGATATAACCATTAATCATAGTAGAAGCTGATCGTTTCGACGGGCTGGCTGGCTAAAGTATAAAATCATCTAGGCACGATGCTATATTAGGTTGAAACACGGGGCGTAATTCGGTTAACCTGAGGTGGTTTGGATGTTTCGCAGCGCAGGCAATTTGATATTCGCAGTAAATGAGGCTTATAACAAACGATTCATCATCTACTCAGCTTGACAGATGGTTGACTCCCCCCAGAAGTGGCGTCATCCTAACGATCGCTCAAGAACGTGTACTCCGGGTACCTAGAATTGCCGAATCGTTCGACCAACTGCGCCCGTCGATTTTCTGGAATATGCTGACGTGATCGACGAGCAAAAGAATATTCTTGGGCCGTTCACGGACGGACTTACGCACCCATTGTGTGCTATTGATTAACGCCTTAGTTGTCAGAGCAAAGGATCCGGATTTTTGTTCTAGTACTCGGCCAACGGGCTCCAGTCGACTCCTTTGGCCGCCAGATCCTTTAATTCATCGGCCACCTCTAATACCATCCGCTTCCAGCTGATATTCCAGGGAAAGTAGTGCGTATCTTGAAGTTACAATAATACCTAAATCAAAGGGATCCACATTTACAGCTTGAGGTCTGCTCCAGGGAGAATTGATGATACTCTACTACTATCCTCAGCTCGGTGTTCCTCAGCCCTCAATCGGACTCTGTATGTCACAAATTGTTATGGAAAATTACCCACTTGTGAAGTATCCGCTCATCCAGATTTCCTGCATGTATGCAAACAGGGGGGAAGGTGATTGATAGGGATGTTGGGCACGATCATAAGATCGCGACCAAATAATGACGCCACAGGAACTCGTATATCGACAAAAGTTCCGAATGCGGGGTCGGAAATTATCCCCTTTTTGGGGGGCTAAAAGTGCAAGGATTACGGTGTTCTTCACAAACAAATACATATGTGGATGAATCATCTAGACTATATACTTACGATGAGGTACAACAAACAAACACTGAGTACCCACACCTAATTCCCGCGCCACAAATCACAAAACGTACGACAGGGAAAAGTATGAATGGGGTTATTCAGTAGGTCAACCAGGAGCACTGGCCCGCCTCAGTCCTGAGCTAGGGTTTCGTGTAGTGCCAAGAGTCTGTTGAATACTGTGTAAGCAAATGCACTTTCATGATTGACTATGAGGAGCCTACATTTGTTCTAACAATCTAAAGCGCTATTTTGAGGTGGATCACTACGCCAAGTCTAGTAAGGGTGGCCCTTTATGCGGCATTTATGGAAAGAGAGCAATGAAGGGGCAGACCGAGTGGTAGTGAGGATTGACTTAGCGAATGAGGGCAGTGGTTGCGGAAGCATGACGACGGGTGATGTTGAAGTTGGAGTTGGAAGGAGTTGATGTTGGATGAAACTTAATTTTTCCTCCTTATGTTGGGGTGCACGGACCACAAATGTTCTTATTCTTATACATAGCTCTGTCAAAAAGTTGTTTATAAGTTTCCGAAACAATTTTATAAGTTTTAATTCTCATATAAGTACGCATTTATTCAGGTTTTTGTTCAAGTACGGATACCCGAGAGCCTGTATCACTCAGCCTGTGGAGTGAACACAGGCGCTACTCAGACGTAAGAGGTAGTCGCACACGAGTCACGTGCCCGCGGAC
>JANWGL010001575.1:0-15521 GCA_025200755.1 Ceratobasidium sp. C01
CCATCCCACCCTTCGCGTGTTTCAACCATAGTCGATCCACCCGACACTCATGACGCTAGCGTCCGGTGCCGTACCCAACCTGCGATCCCATTTGGTCGCATACTGGGCGGCCCGGCCAACACCCAGAGGCGCGAAAGCGCCTCCGGGTTCTCCCAGTCACACCGCGTCCTCCGGACGCGAACGTCGTGAGTACATCCATAGTATCGCATACATCTACTATTATATACGAGTACAGTAAGACATGAACGAAGTCAGAGTGATCAATTGTAAGCTTTACTGTAATAACACGTGGTAGGTACCCCTTAAGGGCTGGTTGGATTCAAGTACATTACGGGTAACAGGGCGGACAAGCAGGCGAGCTAGTGAACGGATTGTAGAACGAAGCGTCTCTCTCCAGTGATCCCTCGGAACGCTCAATCGAAGCGCCTGCGTTAGCCTACTAGGGGGAGGAACGTCGCACAAGCTAGATTTAATCGAGGTAAGAAAAAAGGATTGAAAAAGAAAAAGGAGCTCTCCTACTACTCCGGCTTTTCATGGCCTTCGTCAACATGTGCCGGACCGGAGGGCTTGGTGGGTAAATATATATCAGCGTGTATTGGTAATCTGTAGATTATGAATCCTCACCGCTCCCGGTATTTTGCGCTGGCCTACTTTGGTGTTAAAAGCTGCCAATGTCTCCTGAACTTCAACCTCGCTTGCTTTGAAGCGAAGCCAACGCCATTTTCCTCGTTGCCCTGCCAGATCATCTCTATAGGCGGCGTTTGGGCATTTAAGATGCATACATTCCCAGATTACTGTAGCGAACAGATAGCAGCTTGAATCGAGCAGCCGATAATCCGCGTAACGCAGGGAAACAACTTCCGCCAAATCCAATAGCTCGTAAAAACGTAGCGGCTCAGTGGGAGGGAATGAAAGTTCTTCGAGGAGCCTGTGAGGAGTGAGATGGCACTCCTGGAGTAGTTTCTCCATGTTTCCGTCGTACGAGATTCTGAACTTGTCGCTAGCTGGTGTCGGCTCGCTTGTTGACGCCGCGACTACTTTCGAACGTTCCCGATGATTCCGGATGTTCCGATCAAGTACCAGGTAGTTGACAAGTCCCGGTACGTTTATGTCTTCAACTTCAATGACGATAAACTCGTGCTTAGCTGCTTTAGTCTGCTTTCCGTACCAAGCAGACTTAATCACAATAGAGTCGCATCGGTGACCAAGGGAGCAGTTAAGTTGTACTGTGCTAGATTCGAAGTGGTGTCCGCTAGAGGTGACGCTTGCGCCAGAGGCGGAACCGTATGTCTGATCAAATCCTGGAGGAAATATGTCTCGAAGACGGTTCTGAAAGGACCAGGTCACATCTGGAGTCATTTTGGATCAGACCTATCTGGATACATTGTCAGAACAACATATGCGAAGTCACAATTATCCCACCGGTTACAACTGTTTGAGCAAACTATGTGATCGTTCAGCGGGGATATGGATGAGAAAGTGTTGGCGAGGGGCGTTTTGTATAAATCCCTATGCACCACGATGCCCCCTCTAAATGCCAGGAGGAAGCCACGTGTAAGATTGATAAATGATAGGGGCCAAACACATTTGAAAGCAACGGCATCAACGCAATGAGCTCACGCTTTATCCAAACCAACGACAAGGGTGGTTGTGATGCAGCCAGGCCCTCCTCAGCGCATGTACCGACATGCTGTTCCCTCGTTCTGATGGTAGTGCGATGTATTGGTTGCCCCACAGGCGCCCAATGAAATTCAACGACGATTCATGTATGAAGGGGGAGTCGTAGTGGGATGAGAGGTCAAATACGCAGTGGCGATTGAAAGATTATTGTTGAGACACCCTCGGCGTCTCTTTCCTTATCCAAAACGGGACGGGGAATATATTCTCAAAATGGGAGGCAGTACCACGGGACCGGAAGAGTGGTACCAACCGTATCAAGGAAGAAAGTTTAACGCTTAAAACCAGATTATCTGGAGTTTAGACATGGACCATTGGTCCTCGCGTGCATACCTCGCACGACAGTCACCTACCCCTCCATTAGTTTCCCACCCGTCGCTCCCCATCTCCTCAAAATTCAACTAATTAGGTTAACTCTTATCCCAACCCGCGAATCATAATTCTAGTGTGGAATGAGCGTCTGCATTCTCTGGCGGCACAGAGAATTTGCGCAGCGGGCCATGGTAAACTACTGGTATCTATTATATATGCTATATTTGTATACAAGGCCATACACTTGCGTGTACGATTATTAGCTCCGAAACTAGCTTTATAAACGCTCTCGTTGAGTCTTGATGCACGTAATTGAGGTATGTTGTACTAGAAATGAGCAACCCCTCCCTTGCGAGAATTTGTTGTCTTTCACCCAGCCTGAGAAAAGAAAGCGGCCGGTGAGTCGCGATTCGAAATATTGGATGACTGAAATACCATTTATACGGTGGATTTGTATCTTTTCCCCTGTTCCCGTGGTGACTGTGGCTTTGGGGGTAGCATCTCCGAAGTAATCCTTGTTCGTGATGGTCCCGATTGTGGCGGTAAACCTTTTCTTGATCCCGCCGCGCTCTGCGAAGTTGGCACTTGTTCCATTTGAGGTGGTTGATTTAATGACGGCTGCTCCTTTGGAGGTGGCGCGCCAGCGGATAGGTCCAATGCCTTTGCAGGCACAGGCCGGTTTGGTTGAATACCCGCCCCCCCGTCATCATCTAGTGTCACGGTAACCTTCCCGGTCTGACAAACGAATACGGGGATCAAAAACCCGTCAAGCACCGAAAATAAACCTGGCCTACCTTGCAAGGAAAACATCCACCTCTGATTCTCTCTGCTTGACGCTTCTCCTCCACAACAAGAAAGACCATCCCAGGGTGATGAGTTGGCTGTAATGATTCGATGTGAGGGTACACTGGCAGAGCTAGTATTGGCTGTCGACTTCGTGAAATAGGTCTCGGCCCCTGAACCCCGGTTCCACTGCCTCCTTCGGATTGTTCTTCCAACTCGGGCGAGCTATCGTCCCCGCCGCATAGTTGCCAAGGTAAAATGTTAGGCTATACACTCAAATCCATGATCAGTTTATCCATTAGCTACACAAAGTGCAAGGCTTACACGCCTCCGCTCTCTCTTCAACACGTCCGCGTCGCACGCTCGCTCGTGTGGAGACGGGATATCCATTTCGAGCAGACCGGGTGACGGGGATATAAGGTTATAGTAGTATGATTGTCTCTGACTACCCCGTTAGGCAATTGTTAAGTTTTGTGCAACGGTGATGCGGCCTTTCCAGTGAGGGGTTCAACTATTGTGGAAGACGCAACATTACCTAGATTGCCTCCGCTCGCACGTGTTGTTTAAATCAGGGGGCTGCACATTACGTAACACGAAGAAAAACACAAAGGCATCGTCAACGTAGGTATTTGAAATGATCTTTCCTTTGATGAATTTGTATGAAATGATTACCTAGTTGGAAGGGTAGCGAAGCTCACCACGAATCTAGAACATAGTGAAGGCTAAAATTGTTGGTGGAGGTATCGGCGTTTGACGGGGAAATCAGCGCTTACTTCTCGAGCCGAATTTGATTTGATGCCACCATCCGCAAGAGCCAACACCGAATACTGTATAACTTTAGTCATTCATCACCTCCTGAAGACCGCGTAGAACTTCTTCTTACTGAAGAAACCCCCTACTACACATCATACAACATGAGTACACCCACCTCTTTCCTCCCCCACTACACCGCCTCTCCCCGGGTACACCTCTACGTGATGATTTCCTGTCCCTTTTGCCCCCACACACGCCTGCATCAACCCGTGTTCTACCCGTGCGGCACTCGTCCATTAGCCAGCCGCATGAACCGGTATTTCGATTATACTGGCTAGCATATTGATTGCGTACACGCGCACTCAACTGTCTCGTCATCCGTCGCCTACAAAGTCACATCGTACCAGCGCTTATAGCTAGTGGTCCGTCATCCTCGCTTCGCATACAGTATAATAGTCCCATGAGCGTGTCCCCGAGCTCGGCTCCTTTTTCTCCAGAGCAGCTTCACGTCACCCGAGGGCTATAACTCGACTCGGGATAGACCCATGTCATAGAGCTGTCATAGTACGCCAAGCCACGGATCGCTACCTCCTGTTGTCGTGTCGTCGAAGACACCCAAGTGCTTTGTATCTCGAGAGATCAAGTTGCTCCGTTATGGCCTTCCTTGGACACATCTAGGAGACACCCACCACCAAAGGCCCCTCATTTTGCTCTTATGTTTCGTCTAACCTGTCCCGACCACTCATTGGCCAACATCTCGACAGACTCCGACCCTGGCGCTAAAATCTCGTGGTTTCCACATCGAGCGTTAGTTTTGAAATCTCTACTATGCTTTCAACGTCCTTCAAAAGTGTTCATCCTGGAGCCGATCACATTCCCTTTTCGGGTGCCAATATCTTCCCTAGGAGTACATCACCTGACCACTGCTCAACGCGTCGCTGAGCACTTCGGAGATCTTATACCAAACGAGCACGAACGTGGTTCGCGGGCTCTCCTCGGTCCCGCTTCGGTGGTCCCACCGCCCCTCTTAGACATGCTGGATCCCCGCAACATCAGAGGCTCGATCGATGGACGTTCTCCGCGTGTTTCGAGCTCGACTTGCTATTCGCGTGTGCCTCGTTTCCGAAGAGAGTCCCGTTCTACCCTTGAGGCTTGATTTTCATCTTTGGTACTCGGTCGCTGGATCTGCGTCATAACTATCGGCGAGCCGACCAACGCGCTCTGTTTCTCCAAGTCGGTCGCACTTGCCTTTCCCTTATTGCACCTTCGTTTTTTTGTTTATTGCTCCTTGTCCCGGCTTACCTCTCTCTATATCTCTCTTCATCCTCTCCCGTAGTTCCATTTGACCTTAGAACAAAAGCGGCCCGTATTTACCTAATTCTCGGTTTCCTCCCTCTTAGGATAAGTGTTCCTTCGAGCTACGTCCGCGGAGCTTACCGATATCCCCGTAAATCTATAGGATCCCGCCCTATTTCTACGAATTTCGCCAATCCCCTCCTGTCCTTGCCCATCATTGTTATGTTTTATCTTACACAAATATAAATATCACGCTTCGCGGGATCTTCCTGCCAAATACCTTAGAATAATATTAATATACACTAGACTGATTATAGCCTCAGCAAGGTGTAAGACCGTGTCTACGAGCAAAATGCTTTGCTTGTGTACAATATACCAGTGTTTCACCGTTCAGACTCAGCGCCCAGTGCCCTGTTTGCCGCGCACGTGCCCACGGAAGTCAGCTACATAATGCCGCGCTCACCATATTCATCGCCTCCCCCCAACGAAAAACGTCACATCACAATCCCATAAATCCTTGGTGAAGGGCGCAATCAGAGTTCCTCTTGCCACCATACTGACATGTCTCAGCCAACCGGCCAACCTGGAACGATTATCCCGTCCCCTAGCGTGCGACCATCCAAGGGCGACTGGTGGGGAGAGCCACGAACCGTAAGTTCCTCCTCCCGTAGAACCATTTAATGAAGCGATCATAAGTTTAAGCTGGTAGAGCGCTCGTATGCCCTGGCACTGGCTATGCAGTGGGGATAATGGCGTATTCGAGTGGCAAAGGGCGGACGTTGGAAGCCGATTCGAAGGGCCAACGTGTATACCACAAAATCGACAATCGTTCCCAGCTTCGTCAATCCTTTCTCGGTTCACATCAGCTCAGCCGACTCATCACCCTGGGATGGTTGTTCGCGCTGTGGAGAAAGAGCGGGAGGCGGAGAGGATCAAAGGAGGATGTGGCCCTTGTCAAGTAAGCCACTTTCATCGTCATCCCTAACAACCTTTTGATCTTACCCTATTTACAAGTATTGGCATCTTGAACCATCATGCTGCAATGATGTTGAAGAGTCAGGTCTCGGGCCTAAATCGGCCTCACGAGTACCAAAAATGCTGATCACTTCAGACACCCCACTGGCCAATCAATCACAACAACCCGCGCTCAGCGATCCTCCACGCTCGGAACCGCCACCATTACCTTCAATGAACCTATCTCGACATCCCCAGCCAGCAAATGCCCCAACCCTTGTAGTGCCAGCGGGATTAGAACTTCCACCACCAACAGTGATGGCGCAACGGCAGAGATTCGCTTCGGAGATGCTACCCAGGCCACCTCAAGAGTCGGGGAGGGTAAGGCGAGCGTCTTACGTATAGAAATTATCTGGGCCTCCCCCGTTTATCAAACCCGATTCCCACCAAACACAATTCTCCTCTAACTAGAACCATGTGGAAGGTAGCAAACGCTAGTCCCCTTGACTCCTAAACCCGCATGTTTCGATTAGGTATGCCACAGTTTGACCGAACCATCTACCGTGATATCGCATATTCCTGTTCTGTAACATTTTTTGTATTACTACATACCCATGATCTTTTGTTGACACCAAACTTGTCATATCCCGAAACACACGCAACTGGCAAGTTGGAACCAACGCTGCAACGCCTTTCGCAAAAAAGCCTCTCTCACGCCCAAGATTTTGGTACAGTATGCTTAAATTACTGGACAATCCAAACCCAAAATTAGAGCGCTTCGCAAAAAAGCATGCACTCGGCGCTTGTCAAAATAAATAGTTACCAAAGTACAAGAGCGATTACTCACCCAAAGTAGAGTCGTTCGCAACGGGGAAAAGTGGAATGGAGTCTCATGAGGCTGCGGAAAACATCATATACTAGTGTCACTGAAGTCATGCATGAGGGTATTCAATTTTCGATCAGTGAGAGTTAAGCTTTGTACCGCTTCAACCGCGAGACTCTCAAATAATCGCCGTCTAATCATAGAATACTGATTATTAGCCCTTATGATCCACCAGGGCGCCCCAGTATTGGCTAAATTTTAGAATAAACGAAGCCCCCAAGTCCTTACTCCGCTCCCAAGGGGTGCCCCCTCGATTATGCCAGGGCGAACAGAATGTCTTGCGTGTGGCACGAAATTTCCCAGGAGGCCAAAACTCCGACTCCCCTATGTCATGTGGACACAAGTAGGTGCATACAGGCTCAGAGCAAATACCATTTCATCGAGTACCCCCACACACCATCTTCATTGATGATACCATTACTCACACAGGCAGCTGGCCCGATAGCCTGCAACGATACTGATGATAAAAACGAGATGCGCGAGCAAGAAACGGACGCTTTACGAGCCAAGGCGATGAGAGATGATTAAATCCAATGCAATCCATTTTGCCAAATGATACCTACAGCAGCCGACGCTGGTGAAAGCAAGTCGCCGCCGCAATTCGCTCGGGATACGTACACCCATTGCCGGTTATAGCAAGACTACATATACCCACCCTTTTACAGACATATTATACCATTCGGTTACGGGATCGTACCCTGCATTTTGATATCGACGATCAGATCGTGATCCCTTACCGGAGGTGGGCGCTCATCGTCCGGTTCGTTTGAGGAAATATCACTCTGAGGAAACACCCAAATAATGCGGGGTCAGGTTCGGGACGAGTCTCACCGAAGTTGAGCGGTAATATATCATTCCTTTCCTTGCCAGTCGTGCTCATCTAACGTGTTGCTGAACTACCATAGACCAAATTACCAGTTTTGCATTGCTGAAACCAACCGCGACGACTTGTACCTAGGCATTCGAGAGAACACGTCTATTGATCTCTCTGGACGAACTAGACATCCTGAAAGTTGGGATGAAAGTCCCAACGTTTAGGAGAGTGTCCGATTTTAACATAAACCCATCCCAATATCGGACACGGCAATCTTGATTTTTGGGTCAGACCTGTTCCCAATTTCCCCTACTGGTTTATTTTTGGGCCAAATTGTCCCCAAACCTAAGATTGGTATAATTCTATTTTTCTTCATTTTACGGCCCCTCAAAGTCTTAGACTACATTTGCTTCACAAGTCTCACTTATCCTAATTTTCGGGCTAGAGAGTGCCCAAAACCCGAACCTTCCGGGTCCAGAGTCTCTCGTCGGGCCAAGCTTGTCCGGTTGATCTGGGGTGCCGCCCTCGAGGGTCGATAAACATTGACCCACATGAGTATTACGCAAAGTATAAGTTGCAGGGAGACGTGTTTGCCCGCAGCACCCTGTACGAGTAGAATCGTGTTGTCCGACTGGAATTTCTGCTATATAGGCCAGGCTGGCTCCGCTGTGTTTCGACACCTCCCTACCATTTCCCCCATAACTCCTAATTTTAACTCTACTTGATTGCTAGAAGTTCGAGGAGCTCTACGATATGCGCGGTCAGCCCGCAGAGCTTGACGAGGCTTTCTTCCACGGATTGAAGAAACTTATATGAGAATCACACGTAAACAAATAAGAAGAAATAGTATTAGATTTGTAAAGAAACAAGAGAGTAAGGACAGTAGAGTAGAGAGTAGAAGGATAGGGATCCAACGGACGAAACGCACCCCCATTTATTCCCGAAAACTACCCATGTCATACGCATACACCGAGCTGTATGCGGCGTTCACTTGACTCGGTTGCTACTCTGGTATGTTCTGCCGCGTTCTACCGTGTTTTCTTACATCCCAGACGATTCTTTGTACATACATTAACATTTCTACACAGATGGCTCCGGGGTACCAAACATCCCGAGGAGGACAGCATGTCTCAGACATTCTCGCCACCGAGCTCAACTGCTTCTCTGAATGAACACTCGCCCGAAAAGTTTGTTAAAGTCAACATCCCCGGCAAGGGGGAGTTGTTTGTACTTTTCTCAAAGGGTTGGTGGCAGTACGTGTCGGATCACGATATACTCGCGGATCCTCAAACGTGGTAAGTGGTCGATGTGGCAGCTAAAAATATCCCAAGTTCTTTTTTTCCAATCTAATTTATTTTTAGTCTTTTCAGAGCTACGCCCTATGTCACAACACCACGACGGTATAAAACATATACAAAACAGAGTAAGGGATGACAGAAGTCAGGGACCTAGCACTCGGCCGGCAACGTGGCACAAAGAACAATACGCGGGCCTAAAGAGAATTTAACCGGGTACGCGCGAGCGCGAGAAAACGAGTCTGAGCGTTCGGGTTCTTGTCAGGGGTTCAGACGCCCATCAGGAACGTACAGATACACAATAGAGAACTAGGCAGGAGGCTTCGTACGACTCACAATGAATTACCCAACGTCGTTCAAGAGGTATACGCAGGTTCGTAATATGTTCGTTTTCTCTTGGCAGTTCATGCTAATGTGGCCCGTCTATTCCGCTGTACTCCGATTTTTATTAGTTCATATGTGAGTGTTCCGTTACCTGATTTTGCATCCTGTCCTATTATAACCATTATTTTCAGCGTCTTCGCCTCTGGGGCTCATAGGGAGACTGGGCAGGGCAAATGGGAGAGCTAATTAGGGCCAAATTGGCGGCACGTTGATTCTGAGCGGTTCCAATGTATCGAACGACCAAATATATGAAACATTCTACTTCGGTTCTTGCCTTCTCATTGGTTCAGTCTCCTCGGCATCCAACTAAGTCTGACGCCCGAATTTTATTCTGGCTGATATTATCTGCTTCTCGGTTGTATATCTGGATCATGCACTTACCTGATAAGTATCCAAAAAGGATCTTAATTTTGTGTTATACGGTTAAATGATCACCCCCTCGTGTGCTCGCACATTTTCTAGGAATAATTCAAGGGCCGAGCGGAACGAAGGTATTGATACGTCGGTCCAGCGGAGGGCTACTCACCTCCGTGCCGGGATCCGGTTCGAATTTTGTATACGCATTAGGAAATACGAGGTGATGAGACGAGGGGAACACAACTTGGGAAAGATGAAATTAGCAGGGAAATAACTTGAAGAAACCCGCCAATAGTCGAGTTCAACAACGAGACAAAATAATCCACGAGCATTCGATCTGGTCCTACCGGTCACACGCCTGGAACCGTATCTGGGAAAGGCTATATAAAACTGCTACTCATCGAGTTGTGCACATGTCGGCGTAGCTCCACCCTCATGGGATGAATTGGTAGTTACATGAGGGCTAAGTCCCATTCGGGAGGTTTCTTGACAAAGCAGATTTGATGCGTTGTGCACACGCCGTGGCAACGAGTAGCTTTTATACTGGAGGCCGCCACGTACATATGCTAGTCTGAAGCCGAACTGCATCAAGTGAACCAATTAGAGAGTTTGCGGAGCGGAGCTATTTGCTTAGTAAGGTTGCGATTCACGTGACGATTCGTCCAACCATTGCTAAATTCTGCAACCCCAAAACGAACGAATATCTGGCACCTAGCCATTGACAAACCATTTTCTGAGTCTCCGGTTCTGGTTTTCCATATCCGGAGTGCTCATGGATTGAATTTGACGAGCACAGGCCTGATTCAAAGGGGGGCGGATGGCCATCAAGCTTGGATCGAAGCGTTTCTTCACTCAACGCGGCTCCACCGTTGCTGTGGTTGTTGAGGGCCTATTTTGGAGTGCCATATCGCTTTCGTTGCGGCGTCGAGGGGTGGGGCTATTTTTATCTGTGACGCTATTGGGAGGAGCTTCAACAGGTAAAGAGAGTCCCGTTTTTGACCTCATGGAGCGGTACTACACCTTCTACATTAGTCCACGCATTTTAGAGAGAATTTAATCGATTTTTTTACATGAAATAGTGCTGTTGTAAGATTTAGCATTCGTTGGGCAAATTGTCACGTGAATCGCAACCTTACTAAGCAAATAGCTCCGCTCCGCAAACTCTCTATTAGGACAGCGCTCGGCGAGCCAGACAGCAGGCGAGTTTATGGCTTGTACTAGTACAATGATGAATTTATTAAATATGAATGCGTCGGTATCCAAAGAAACATATGCAATGTGTAACCCAGAACCAGTACAACCAGACCCACAAGCGTCAACATATAATTCACTACTACTACCGGGTATCTATCAAAGATTAATCATCTCATAACATCTAATAGAAATAGCCAGGAAACTCGATGACAAGTATTCACATTCAATGGGCTACAGCATAGCGAGGGTTGGTAAGCAAGCGACCTAACGATTTGAGAGTTGCGAGGCGGATTATTGTTCGGTGATTTCCGGAAATTCTCGACGGCGGTGTCTGTTTTTGGCTACTAATCGGGCAACCGACAGTCGGACTAAATTCAAACAACGATAAGAACCCAAATGCGGCCAAAGATAGAATGCTCTCCTACTGTTCTAGTCCTTCAAAGCCCTCGCTAACTGTTGCCAAACGAAGGCGCTTGAAGATTAACGGTACGGGTGAGTAGCTGCTGAGAAACCGTGGTTTAAATATTCTCACCCTTCTACGTGCCTCAACGTGCTGCCTGATCCTCGGTATTTTTTCCTCAACTACTTTGAATGTCTCCTGAATCTCGGAGGTGCTCGGTATGTAACGATACCAGCGGCATTTCCCGCGCTTCCTTGTCAAGGCAATCTGGAGACGGGCAGAGGGGCGCATCAAGTGCATACATTCCCAGATCGCTGCTGCGAATAGATAGCAGCTTGAGTCTAGTAGGCGATAGTCTGGATACCGCTTGGAAACAATATCCGCCAAAGTTACTAGCTCGTAAAGATGCAGCGGCGTATCGGTGGAGAATTCAAGTTGTTCAAGAAGCTTGTAAGGCGTGAGTCGACACTCTTCAATTAGTTTCTTCATGTCCCCGTCGTATGAGACCTTGAACGCGTCCTGAGCCTGAGTTGATCCAGACGACGACGTCGTTGAAATCGAGGAGCCTTGATCATTTTCAGCGTTGCGATCGAGTATTACAAAGTTGACGAGTTGTGGTATATCTATGTCTTGAACTTGAAGCACAATAAACTCGTGCTGCACCGATTTAGTCCGCTTTCCGTACCACGCCGATACTATATGAACGGATTCCATGGGCGTGATGGGGTCGTAGCGGTCAATGAGCGAGTGGTAAAGCTGTTCCGGCTTAGACGAGAAGTGGCTTCCGCTACGACTGAGCGTTAAGCTTGAGCCTACTGGATCGTCAAAGCCCGAAGGAAATATGTCTTTAATGCGATCCTCAAGAGACCTTCGCGCAGGTGAAGCCATCTGAAATCGACCTGGATGAGGGCTTTTTGAGCATTCTTACTAGCTGTGCAACTACAAAAACCTCACTAAGTGGGACTTGCTCCAATGGGGCTGCACAACTGCTCGGCGAATAATAACGGGGTAGAGGTGGTAGAGGGGGGTCTGATATAAACCACCACGGACTATAGTACTCACTTCAGCCACCAGGAGGAAACCACGTGCAAGATTTAGGATGATAGGGGCTAATGGCATGCGGAAGATCAGCAGTACGATTGGTGCAACGAGCGCACTTCTAACTAGATTGATGACGAGCTTTGTGATACGGCGTGGCCTTGCTCCATGTGTGGTGACATGTTGTTTCCTCGTTCTGATAGCTGCATGTTATCCATCTCCCTGGGCGCGCCAAAAGCAATTTGAGGAATACTTGGAAAAGAAATGATGGATACTTATATAACATGAGAAACCCAATAAGCGAGTACCAGAAGAAAACAAGAAAAAATAAAATAAAATAAAATAAACAAAAATAAAAACAAAGTAAGGTATCGTGTCGAACACCTAACGGTGTGGGGCGGGTAGTACCATATCGAGAGAATTGGATCGAATGCAACACAGATCTAGCCCTTGCTCTTCGTCTCGACATTCGACACCACTTCACCCTCCCGCTTTTGTTCCATGTCACTCGGCATCCTCATTCTACTCGTGTAGTTCCCGTCCCGCTCGATCAGTCCATAGCCGTGGTACGAAATATCGTTCTTCTGACGTGCCGGCCGCTCCTGCAGAGATAACTATGGCCCCGGAGGCCATGCCACACTATCAGTAATTCCGCACAAGTATGGTATATACAGCCCTAACTTGCTTGAACGAATGCTTCCGCCAGGTTGTAGTGAATCCGATTAAACCACCCCACAGAAGAAAGAAAACAAGTCATCGTTGGGTTCTATGGGGTCTACGAGAAAGATAATTGAGCCTCACGAGAATCGGTTTCGGTGAGCGGCATGGAGACATACCTAGCAGACTGCGCCCTTTGCCGTGCTGATTCCGGGGACCGCTGTTTGGGAACCGCCTCGGATTGGGCCCTAATCCTCTTATCTTGCGTCATTGGTTCGTCATATGGTAGCCCTCTTGAAGGAGGCGGCACTGTATCAGCTGGGTTTGCCGGCTCGTCTGGGCGTAAATCCAACGGTACTGGCGGGGAGGGTACATTAGGCTGGAAGCCTGGTCCGTTGTCGCTGCCGGTGAACGATGCAGCAACCTTCCCAGTCTGGTGAAAGAACGAAAAGATTAACTACTAGTAGAAACAGCAAATGTACTTGACTTACTCGGCAAGTAACACATCCTCCTCTTATTCTTTCCACCTCGCGCTCCTGCTCTACGCGAAGAGCAAGCATCCCGGGGTGGGGAGTTGGCTGAGCTGATGCAATACGAGAACGTGTTGATCGGGTCGGCGGCGGTGGCCGTGGGATTCGCAACGGGGACGGTGTCCCCTCGCCTTCGGTCTCACATCGGTTTTCCGACTCCAACAAGCCATCATCTTTGCCGCACAGCCAGTGCCAAGGCACTCGACTGCTCTACGCACTCGACTTCAGAATCGGTTGATAAATAATAGACGAAAGACGCGACATACGGGCTCAGGTTGTCTCCTTGGGAACTGTTCTTCGTACAGTAGCTCGTTCGAGGGAGGGATAACCATTCCAGGTTGACCTTCCCGGAGGGGGAAGGAATTGAAAGTTATAGAAAGCACGACCTAGGTCGTTGACGGATGTGAGTGCTAAACATTGTTACGTAACGTCAGGGACCCCGTTCGGCACCGCAACCACCGCGGGGCCGGGCCAGCTTTGACGTTTATTTTGATGGGTTTCAATTTGTTCCCTTTTTCCGTATCTTCCCAGTCAAACATACTTCAACCTCGCTAACGCCTCGGACAGACAGAGACAGACACTAACACCATTCAGGGTCGCATTCTTCGCGGAAGTGGTCGCACTGGTCTTGCCGTTGTATCCTTTGTGCTTTCCTACGTTGTTTGTCTGTGTGCGCACAATAGTACCATTATCAATCTCTGGCACTCCGTTCGTAACCAGTGGGTGGTTAGCGGACTTACCTCTGTGGACACCGGCATTAGCTCTTATTTTCATAGCGGTCGACTGGCGATCCAGGTATTCCCTTGTTTGACGAGTGGGGAATACACCTCGAACGGAGCTCTTTGGCAACCATGGCACTAATGCCCCTGGTCGCAAAAAGAACTCAGCTATATACAGGATGAATACATACTCTGGTAGACCAAGGGATTATTTTAGTAGGCTGTCGACGGTTTCGGCTTCAACCACGTTATCGTCAAAAAATCTAATTTTTCGAAGGAGACCAGAGCCGCTCCTAGCAAGAATCTAGTAAATGGTAACGACTAAGACATACAGGATGAAAAGTGAAAGAATTACCGCAAGGTATATCCCCAGGCCTCCGTGATAGCTTCTAGGCTCTCTGAAACGAGGGGTGAGCAAAGGCTTTCGGGAAAATGGCACCCACCCACCTACTTGACGGCTTTGGATGTAGACTTACTAAAATTAGTTATAGACTGCTACTCGTATTGTGGGGAGTTGCAGAACCCAGTGGAACTAAGAGCTTATGTTGTCGTGACGGGGTAATGCAATCTGGTGCGGCATCATAGCGGGAGAGAATAATACGAGAAGGAATCAGAGCCCGAAGTTCCTCAGCAATACTCTTTCCTACTTAGCAGGGTGTCGGAAGGCGCCCTCCCCAATAGATAGTCGATATTTTATATAATGAGTTGCCGCGCTTCGCCTGCACATGTATTAGCATTTTTAACCGATCAGAGGAAGAATTTGCTAGCCCACGCATTCACACGTGTAAGATTGGCACGATAGGTGTGCGACGATAGTCAAAATCGCTCCTCCTTGATCGCGCAATGCACCGCATGTAAAGCTAGCATTGTTCCTTATCCGGAGACCCGCTACTTTTTCAGGCTTTGTGACTATTGTTCGACGCCCTCGTGTTGATGTTATGAGTCGGATATTGGGTGATGGGGATCGAGCTTGCCTAAACCAGTTCCATCAAGTGGTTTGGGTTAATCTGGAATACCCTTTGTGGTTTTAGCACTCGGCCATGCTCGTGGCTAGCTCGCGAATTCGCGGCTAAAACGAGAGGGCAGAAACGCTTATCCAGGGACCGGGAATGCATGAAAAGACTTTTAGAGCCTCTCGAAGGGCGACAGAGTGGGAGACCCTCAAGAGGGCCACTCGCTTGATACTTTCTATCCTATACAATTGTCTGTGAACGAGTCGCATCAACTGAAACGATATGAGGGGAGAGCCAAGTGCATATATGCACAAAATACTGCGTGCCATTGACCTACAACATTCGGAAACGTACGCATGACTCGTTAGGAATTCGATCGTGTATCAGTATATTTCGCCCATATTGAAGTGTTTCAAATACTCGTGAAAAGGACCTATCCTAATGTTTGCGCGCGCATGCATCTTGCATATATCATTCCGGAAAAACTTTACTGCGGTTTTCAAAACCTTTTGCCGGTCAGGG
>JANWGL010001576.1:15377-29989 GCA_025200755.1 Ceratobasidium sp. C01
TGTGGGTGAAGCTACTTGCCTATTGAGGACGCCGATGCTAATTGACTGTTTTACTTTAGTATTCCTCTTTCGTCTTCTACCGGCAAGGCATCTGGTTCCACCATCTACTCGATTGCCAAGCGTACTTGTGAGTCTCATCAAAGTATATGCATACAAATATGCTAAATATTTTAATCTTATAGCTGGAGGAGGAGCCGTCGAGGCACCTGTCATCGTGAAAAACGGAAGCTACTACTATTTGTTTACTAGCTGGGACAAGTGCTGCTCTGGAACCTCGTCCACCTACAACACTCGCGTCGGCCGCGCTACCAGGTCAGTACAGTTTAGAACATCTCTGGGTCGATCTGACTGGTTGTGCCATAAACCAACAGCATCACTGGGCCATACAAAGACCAAGCTGGTGTTGCGCTGACTTCTGGTGGCGGTAAGTGTTGGCTTCACCTTGTTCGTGAATACATGATCGCTTAGTATGATCGCTGGTATAGGTACGCTTGTCTTGGCAACTCACGGCTCGATCGTCGGCCCTGGTGGAGGGTCGGTGTTCAAAGACACAGACGGATGGGTGATCAACTACCGTGCGTATTTAAGGCCCCCTCTCGCATATTGCAGCTATTGAGATTCGGCTCTTTTCGATCATCAAGACTACTATACCAGCACTAGCTCGAAGCTGGGGATTAACTTGCTCGATTTCTCGAGCGGCTGGCCTGTCGCGAAATGAGTGGAGGGCTTGGCGTTTCAGACATCCTGTAGTGACCTAGCTAGCTCCCTAATGTGCCCGAATGCATCCCTGGATATGCCGCCCGATTTGTCAGGCTCTTAGCAGTTCTCGAATCAGCTTGATATTCTATCTATCTGCCAGACGCGCGCGAATGCGGCGAGCCAGGGGACCGTATTTCTAACCACCACAGAGAATTTTGAATAGCGTGAGGCTCAAGCAGCGGGTGTGTTGAGAGAGAAATGCGAAGTAGTGGGTATAATAAAACGATACAGGCAGCCTCGTCAGCAAACTATACCGCATAGTACGCGGCTTGTTGGCATCATTGAACTCAACTCAACTTGATGAGCGAGCCATCGACATGGTAGATTAGACGTCCAGGATGTTGCGTATGACACTCATAGCTACGCTAGGAATGTCATTGACGGTGTGCGTATGGTTGTTTCGAAGTCTGCATATTGTCATCTTGAAGTACTTAATGTCCGCGTGGGCCCGAGCTTTGCACTGTTTGTCAAAGAAGGCTCCAGCATCGACACTATGATGCTCTTTACAAGCACGAAGGCTTCCAGATAATCAACCAACCAATGGTGCTCAATTCAAGTGGTCCAATACGAAGAGGAACGACTCAGAGCTGAGCTATAGAAGGAATACATTGATTCAAAGTACACGAAGTAAGACAAGGAAACCTTCATAACGCTCCAAAATCCCCAAGCGAACTTGCTGACACTATTCCTAAGAAGCCGGGTCGAGATTTACGTATAGCTCCGCTGAAATTTAGATCGCCCGCGAACAAAGCTGTCTATCAAGGTTGCTAGCTCCATCAATAAGCTTTTTTCTGAAATCCAACAACGAAATTGTTATTAATTAACGGCCCGGTCTCGATCTTCGGCGGGCCTCACGAGTTACAGCTGCGTTCTTTACATCCAGGGACAACAACGAACCAACGCTGTCGGCTTCTCCTGTTGCTGTTTAACCTCCACTATTAACCCCGAGGATGAGCTCCCGGACCGGAATCTACGGATTTGTGGCTTAATTAGCAACTGCTATCACCTTGTGGGTCGTGTTCATTCTCTGGGCATCGTTGCCTAATTTAATCTTCTCAGTTATGTGGTTACGTAGAACCAAATTCAGTGGGTATATCTAGTTATTATCTCCGGTGTGTCGTTCTTTTGCCGTTATCCTGGTGTCTCACTTACTTTGCTTTGGCAGTGTACGTTTCCCCATTACACTCAGGTACCACAATAAGTCTATAACTAGTCGTATGGGCTTTCCGTTGCTCAGAAATGAACGCTGGTAATTTGTCTATCATAGGTCGGTGGGTCTACCTACCCGTAGCTAAATTGGTATATTACCCGTATCTTAGCTAGCGAAAGGGCCTACCCTCCGGGCATATGATCCTCTTATGGGATTCGCTAACGAAATCCTACACAGCGAGCGCCATCTGGTACGCCTACATGCCTTATTGCATGACACGCCTATACCCTTCGGGGCGTCACGCTGGCAAGCCTCGGCCCGATCGGTTGATATACCCGTTGAATAGATGTCTTGTTATTGCATCTTTTGGGCGTCAAGTACAGGAGCATGTGACTCACGACTTCGAAAGTTGTTCTTTACCAAATAACATATTTATTCCCTGTGGATTTCATATCAAATATTTCAGTCTCATGACTGCGTCACGACGTCGCTCACCTTCCAAATTGGGTTACCGAATGACAATTGCGCAAGATCTCCGGACTGTAAGTTACTTGGCATGCGTCTTAATACACGCTACTCCCCGGCGGTCCGCCTCGCTCGTTACTAAGGCCAACCTAACGCGTTTAAAAAGGGGGACGACGGGACTTCGATAGTCTTAAACTCAGCACTCCCTCTTGCCTGCTATGCGTTTCGCTTTCTCCGCAACAGCTCTTTCCGTCATTTCGTTTTTCAGCCAGGTCGCGTCGGCGTACCCGAATCCAGGTACGTGAAATATATAATCACAATAGAAGAGAGCTTTAAAAGATAAGCATAGGCGCTGTCTCGGGGAACATTGACGTTCACGACCCTAGTCTCTGCCGCGATTCGGCTGGCAAATACTTCTTGTTTTGTGAGTGGCTTCTCTTAACCTGATGTTCGTGATCGCTAACCCGACTCGATAGCTACTGGGTAAGCTCTATGATAATGTTATTAGATTTATCCAATCTTTCGCCTATTTCAGCGTTGGCCTTCCGATTCGTACTTCGACGGACAGGTAAGCCGATACCGGCATCGATACCAATGTAATGTTCAGTGCTGACTGACACGCTTTAGGATTACATGGACGCTAGTTGGTAACGTGTGGGCTACCAACCAGGCAACGTGGACCGACACATATACGGGCACGAGCAACGGGAACCTTTGGTGAGATGCGTTTTGTGGAGCTAGTCAACTCTGTTTAATCATTGCAAAAAACTAGGGCTCCTGATTGCACATACAAGAGTGGAACCTTCTACGTGAGCGGCTTTCGCGAGATATTCGTCTTAATTCGTACGCTAACGGTGAATGATAGTTGTACTACGCCGCATCGTCTTTTGGTAGCCAAAAGTCGGCTATCTTCTTCGCTAAATCTACTACTGGACTTCCCGGCTCGTGGACGAATCAAGGACTGGTTACCTCCACCACATCTTCCAACGACTATAATGTAAGCACCTGTAATAGCACTAGGCGATTAGTGTATTGAACATCCCTTATAGGCTATTGACCCTAACCTGATTATCGGTAAGAGCTTCATGGTATTAATGGGAACGCTGAGCTCATAAAACTTCAGATGGAAGCAACTGGTGGCTGTCTTTGGGGTCCTTCTGGACTGGGATCAAGCTGTGAGTGAAGTCGTTATTCCTCTGTTGAAGCCACTCATGCTAATCAGCGGTTTTATTTTAGTATCCCTCTCTCATCTTCTACCGGCAAGCCCTCCGGTTCCACTGTCTACTCGATTGCCAAGCGTACTTGTGAGTCTCATCAAAGTATATGCATACAAATATGCTAAGTATTTTGATCCTACAGCCGGAGGAGGAGCCGTCGAAGCACCTGTCATCGTGAAAAACGGAAGCTACTACTATTTGTTTACTAGCTGGGACAAGTGCTGCTCTGGAACCTCGTCCACCTACAATATCCGCGTCGGTCGCGCTACCAGGTTTGTACACTTTATGGAACCATCAGTTCGATCTGGCTGATTGTGTCATAAACCAATAGCATCACTGGACCGTACACCGACCAAGCTGGCGTCGCGTTGACTTCTGGCGGCGGTAAGTGTTGACCTCACCGCACTCGTAAATACATGATAACCGAGCCTCATCGCTGGCACAGGCACCCTTGTCCTGGCAACTCACGGCTCTATCATCGGCCCTGGTGGGCAGTCAGTATTCAAAGATACAGACGCTTGGGTGATCGACTACCGTGCGTATTTCATCGCCTGCCTTACGCGTTGTAGCTGCTGAGTTTCGGCCCTTTTCGTTCATCTAGACTACTATACCAGCACGAGCTCCAAGCTCGGAATCAACTTGCTCGATTTCTCGAGCGGCTGGCCTGTCGCATACTGAGTGGGAGGCTTGGGGTTTAATGTGTCCCGCAGTGACTCAGCTAACTTCTCAAGCGCACCTCAATGTATCTATGTGTATGCGGCTTGGTCCGCCCAAACCGTGTTATGTTCTGGAATCCACTTGATATTTTGTCTACGCTCATTGGCTCATTACCAGAAATCGAAAGACACGGACGGGTGGGTCCTGTAACACATCTCCGAAAAAATCCCGGCAGCCCAGTCCAATCCAATCCCGAGACGGTAAGCTGATTGCTTCTGGGTGCTAGTTCCTAGGGGGTTATATAATCCCATGGTGCCCAACCTCTGTGCGCCTCTTGTTTGGCACAGGGATCTATTTGTAATTGCTTATGCTCACTTCCATGCGGTGATACTGTATTCCATGTCTCGAATGACGTCTGCAGCAGAACGCAAGGCTTTACTCGCTGGTGTGGATTAATGAGCGTAATATTTGTAAGTTATTGTAATCTAAGATAGTTGAGATGTGATCCGTGTCCAGAGTCCAGCAAGGTCCGCCGGAACGGCATAAGCAGAAAACCAGGGAGCGATGCGTCGATTAGAACTTTGTTCCAGTATGGTAAGCAACTGCGCTCAGACCCGGAACCGTAACGGTGAAAGAACCAGAAGCAACGGTAATGCTGCCACAATAGCATGTCGGTCAGCAAACACCTCCAATGATATTGATAATTTTCTGCATACCTGCCACCAACACACCCCTGCAGGCCCTTGCCCCCAGTGATAGCATCGCAGTATTTAGCGTTAGGGAGGGAGGTAGTAAAAGTCCTAGTCCACACGCTGTCTTCGTTGTTGATGACAACAAAACCAGAGGTACCGCGACCGAATGCGATCTGTTGGTTGGATCCCTGCGCCCAGTTGGTCAAGGCAGCAGAACCGACTTTATTGTAGAACTTGACCATGTTGGCAATAGCGGTCCAGCGGTGCTGGCAGAGCCTATGTAATTGGGGTAAGCAAACGGGTATAATAGCGTAGGCACGAGACTCACCAGCCATTTGTACCAGTCGCTCCACTGCAGGTACCGTAAGCTGAGGACAACTTTCAGCTTGGCTAGACATCTGATTTGTTTCTCGAGTTAGACGTACCACCATTGGGAGCTCCAACACCGTTATTGTTCGGGTCAAATGTGAAACTAGAAAGAATGGTAGGGCTGCCATATGGGTAGGACCTAATGCCAGCCCGCGTCAGCCAAAACAACACGCGAGTCAATATACCCAACGTACAGCATAAACACATGGGCAAGTGTATACATCTTGTCGTTTCGGTAAGTCAAGGCATCTCCACCCTTATAAAAATATCAGCACTAATTCATGGCCTTACATCACGGGGAGGCCTACTCGTTCTTGGTCGTGGTTCACCTGAACAGCCGTGTTAGGAAGGACGATCCTCAATGAATATTTTACTTACAACAAATACGTTCGCCGAACCGGACGCTAACCAACCTAAGGGCAAGCGTTAACAACCTTAGTTTGCCTGCGTCATCTGACTTACCTCGGTTCTCGATGCCCTGCAAACTAGCAATACCTGCGCCATTGAAAGCATCCTTCAAAGTCCAAGCGAAGCGGAACCTATAGCCACGAATGTAAGTATCAGGCGCGGTAGGGTCCATTGAAACTTACTCCTGCACATCGCCGATGTCAGTGTATTCTCCACCAATAGAGCCATCGCCGTCGACGATTTCCTGTGTAACATAAGGACGACGAGAGAGTCTAGACATGATATTGCGAATATCGTCGGAAGAAATGTCTACAGAGCCAAGAATTAGTGTTCGATCAAAGCTACGTAGTTCTCTGCTCACGCTTCGCAGCATCCAACCGAAGACCGTCCACGCCAAGGCCCAACAAGTCGTTGGTGAACGCCGCTAGCTTGGAACGAACATATTCTGAGCTTGTATTCAGACTGCATACACGTTAGCAAAAGTAAAATACCCGTGGACAAAGACTTACTCGGCAAGGTTCACGAGCTCGCAGTTTTGGAACTGATTGCGGTTACCCCAGTCCTCTATGATAACTTTCAGACCTGTCCCGTTTGAAGTGATGGACTAAACTTACGAATATCGTCGTTGTTCGTAAGACCTAACGGATATAACACCCATCAATAATGTTCTATCCGCACAAACGAGGACGCCACATTACCGCAATGATGAAAATCCTGAAGGCGTGGAAATATGTTAGTAGAAGACAGTTCACAGAATCGGGAAACCCACGTTATAGCTATACAGGCCAGGATAATCGTAGTGGGTGAATTCTACGGGTTGATAATTATTACGATAAACTATATCATAAACCAAGGTCACTTACGTGTCCCGGCACTTCCAGTGCCTGAGTTACGGTGCGACCGGTGATTAGTTTAGCCAGGACACTTCGTCAAGTGGGACGCACCAGAATCCACGCCGGCCATATGATTCCATATTGCATCTAAGAGAATTTGAAGAGAAAGGGAGTCAGGTCGATCGTACAACTACGAACGAGAAAAAACAATCATACCAACAATGACACCAACGCCAGCGGTTTTGCATGTGCTGACCATCTCGGCGAACTCGGCACGAGAGCCTCGTTTCGACTGGAGCTGATAGCTGACGGCTTGATAGTCAACCCACCACTGGTCTCCAGACAGGTGCTCCTGTGGAGGGCTAACTTGCACAAACCCAACGCCGTTTGGACCAAGGAACGACTTGCACTCGGCAGTGATACTCTTCCACGACCAGCCAAACATCTGCACAATGACCTCTATAAATTGAGTTACGCGTCATGAGCATAGCACTATGGTAAGGAAAAACGGTTTCCTCACTGTTTGTGGTGTTCGGCGCGCGCTTGTGTGAACGAGGTGAAGAATGGGTCCCGGTGCAGTTTCGTTCAGCGCTGGCCGAGGCCGCGAGTATGGCTAGTGAGACGAGTGCTTTGCGCGAAAACATGCTAAAAGAATGAGATAGAAGGAGTGTGGTGGTCGGGAACTGAGCAATCGCGCGTCACGAGTGGTGGAAAGGCTTGGAGAAGAAGCCGCTTCTTGGCATTTTGAAGTCAAACTCGGAACCCTGGGTTCTCGATCAGGAACCAAGCCAAATAAAATAGCATTTCAAAAACAGCATACAAGCGGGAAACTCATGCGGTGCACAAAGCCAAAATATAAATTGGTGCAAGATCTTAGGGCTCTAGCGTATTGGGTCTGGCGGATGACGATCAAATAACATCAAATTAAACTCGATTTTAACTCTACCCCCAAGAAGTGAAGAGGTTCTGACCTTCTACACTTAGCTATGTGTTCGTCGTCAGCGTATTAACCAATCTTTCCAACTAATCGGGAACATTTATCGGGTCGGTCAAATATACGACGTTCTAACAGCCTAGAAGACGCACCGATGTATGCACCAAAAACGCATTTGGTCGAGCGGTCGGATTGTGGTCCCAGCACCGCATCATTAGCGACCACACCATATTCGCTCGTTCAATCGAGTCAGGTAGCTCTTTCGGCCGGATGGGTGACTGCTTCCTGTCTAGAGCACGATATACTCCCATATCGTGGCCATATTCTGGGTATGGGATCTTCCCGGTGACGATTTCCTACTTCGTATTAGAGAGGAATACATGGATTCGGTGGGTACTGTTCTTACCAGCATGGTCTGAAAGATAGGATATTAATATATTTGGATCTGCGGACTTGCTGAATCTACGTACCATACCGAGAGCATATACGTCAGTTTGTACCGACCTCGCTACAGGGGGACTGTTTTCATTTTCTGCTCGAAGGAGAAGCTCGGGCGCCTGATGTGAGATAGTTCAGAACGGAGGGCTTCTTCATCCAAAGCTCGGCGCTTACCATCCACCTCAATGTCCCGCCACCAACGTTACTCGTCGCAGAGAATACTAGGGAGCAACTGGACAAAATTGAGTGGTCAAAGTCGCTTAGTTTGGCTACGCCATCTTTCGATACTAATATGTTGAGCTGAGCAACATCGTTATTGGTGAACTGATTAGCAAAGAAGTGGTAAGACGACTCTCAGGAGACTTACAGCCTTGATGTCGCCATGTACCTAGGAACTCTATTTCAGATCAATGTTATCTCAAACTTAAGGCAATACCGCTTACCATTTGAATCTCATGCAGATACGAAACGCCTGCTGCCACTTGAGCACACTGCTTTATAGTCAGGTCATATGTGAGGTGCAGCAATAAAATACATACCAGCGCAAAACGATCGACACTAGGATTTCTTCGAATGTACTCGAACAAATTCCCATTTTCCATCCATAAGGAGACCATTCCCAGGCGGCCTTGAAAGGTGATTACTCCGATTAGCTCGTGGACGTTTGGATGCTTCGCTTTCGACCACATATAGATCTCACGCATCATTCTCTGGTGCATATTGTTAAGCGAAGAATGTGATAGTAATCCGAAGATGATACATACCTTCAGACCTTTAGGTTGGTCTTCCGATATCGTATGAAATCGCAGGCACTTGATAGCAACCTTCCTCCCGTTATTCATCTTGCCGGCCCAGATATCTCCAAAACTCCCTCCTGCAACTGCTACAGACGAATATTGGCCAGGATCTATATGGGATGAAACGTCGGCGCAGCCGTGCTCTAGTAAACAATCGAACATTTCTAGCGCTGACTACAAGACAACGTCATTAATAAAGTGCAAGTACAAGTAGAAAATCGTACTCACCATTCCACTTGGTACGACGATCTCTCCGCCTGGGCTGGTTGATAGAGCATTCTGATCCTGAAGTTCCGCGTCTGGTATATTGGAGGAAGCGATAACCCTCTCCACCAAAGATTCGGTAGCGTCGACCGAGCTGATTTGTCGCTCGACAGGCTCGCTCATGGAGAGCGCAGCCTGCACGTCCCACACTCCTATGGTCATATCGGAGGAACCAGAGTATACGCGTGCTCCATCGGGCGAAAATGTTACCGCCTTGATCAAACCGGCATGTCCCTCAAGGTTAGGACCGATTTGTAATCCGCTTTGCACATCCCAGAGGCGGATAGACATGTCCCAAGAACCGGAGACGATACGTGTCCCATCGGGGGAGATGTCTACAGTGCTAACATAGCTAGTATGCCCTTCGAAGGACTTCCCAATCGTGGTACCGGTATCTGCATCCAAGATGCTAATGGTACGATCGTTCGACCCCGAAACGATGCGAGTGCCGTCGGAGGAAAATACCATTGAGTTGATCGACCGGTTATGAGCCCTCAAAGGACCGACGATCGCGACTCCAGTCTGCGCATCCCAAATGTAAATAATGCCGCCTAGAAAACCTGAAGCGATTCGAGTGCCGTCAGGTGAGAAAACCACAGCGCGAATCGGAGAAGTGGGTGCTTTGGGTACTAAGGTGAAGGCGGTTTCGGTTTCTAGATACCAGATACGAATGGTGCCATCATCGGACCCGGAAACAACACGAGCGCCGTCGTGTGAGAACGCCAGCGAGCTGATACTCTTTGTGTGTCCCCTGAGCGGCCCGGCTACGAGATGCCCGGATCGCGCATCCCAGATACATATTGACATGTCCCAAGAACCAGAGGCAATCCGAGTACTATTTGGCGAAAACACTACTTGAACACCCCCATCTTTATGACCTTTGAGCGGTCCCAACAAAATTTGACCGCTCTGCGTATCCAAGACACGGAGGGTACCATCCTCCAGGCCGGAAACGATACGAGTGCCGTCAGGCGAAACTGAGAGCGAATACACAGCAGAATGTGTGGACCAAGTTGTCAAACAAGCCGAGTTTCCGTCCATTATCCTAGCATAGGGTGTCAACGAGGTTACAGTATCTCTCATCACTTTTGGAGATTTGGGAAGAGCTGCGAGAATCTCGTGAAAGATCAGAGTAAAGATCAGAGTGACATAATCAGATGCAGTTGTGACTTGTTTGCCCCTGCCACACTCGGGGAATATCAAAAAGTGGACAAGTCCGGAATTGAACCGGAGACCTCCTCAAGTCATTTCTATGCGAATGAGGCGCGATAACCCCTACACTACATGCCCTCACCAGGAAACTGGGGCTAGAAAGTCTCCGGAGTTGGGGAGATCACCCGCTGGCTTTCGCAGTCACGTGCTAGACCTAGCCGCTCGCGCTGGGATTTCTCTTTCTCTATATATGCGGTCATTTTAGGACTCATTCTCCTATGTATTTGGTAACTAGTTTCTCGCTTATACCCCCTCTTCTACCCAATTGTTGCATAGTCCGTAGCATGCGGGTATTATCTTGAGAACGAAGGCTTCGTGTTCAGGATGGACGACAGGCTAGTGTTCCCGCCCTACATCGTTGTTTTCCCGCCCTACATCGTTACCTTCTCCGCTTGCACATATCTAGAGCGAAAGATACGAATTAATTAAACTTAATCTTCAAGAATTTAGGAGTTCGTTTCTCCATTCTTTCGCAGGCAAGAAGTCATATCGTTTCTAGCGCGAACAAAAATATCACGTCCGCTAGGTCTTGCTCCTAGCTCAATCATATCTAACTTATTGAACGAGTAGAAGAGTGAATTGGTGTAGGTTCAAACAGGTATCTACAACTATTTTCGCAAAGATGTACAAGCCAGATCCGGAGACCTTTACGCGCTCATGCGTTAGAGGCACTGGGAGTAGTAGTCGTTGCCCTTGACGCAGGTGAACGGGGAGACGCAGGTCTATAGGATACATGTCGTTAGACATGCGACTAATTATGCGTAAGGTTGGAGGGCTTACGGTGGGACCAGTGTATCCGATACCGCCGCACTGGGCGTAGTGAGCGGCACCACCGCTGGCAGCGGAGGTAGTGACCTAAAGAGAGAATGAGCGAGTGTCAAGAGGGAAATAATAAAGAACGTACCGGGGCAGAGCTGGTAGTGGAAGTGCTGCCAGGGGCGGTGGTAACGGAGCCCGAGCCGCTGTAAGTCGAGCCGATGTCACCGAAGCGGATGCTCGAGAATGTCACGGACGCGTGTGGGGTGGCAACCTCGATATCCTTGGGGTCGCCTGAGGTGGTAGCACACGTGCCGCGGGAAACACCAGGGGAGGCGTGGTCGCCGCCAACCGGGTAGTCGCTGTCGAGCCAGAGCATCTTCGCCGCGTGGTCGTCCCAGATGGACATGACGAGAACGACACCGGTGGTGAAGGATGTGTCCATAGTGGAGAACCCGCCCTTGGTAGCAAAGGTGTTCTGGTCGTTGAATGCAGTCTTCTGGGCGGCGCAGAACTTGTCGGTGACGGAGTCGTAGGGGTCCATTCCGGGAATGTTGGTCTTGGAGTTCTGGATAACCTTGCCGTCCTGGACGTAGAGGCGGCGGATCTCGGTCAGAGCGCCAGACGCAGTGCCGTCGGCGGTGATGAACTGAGTAACGACGGTCATCTTCTTGCTGGTGTCAACGGTGAGGCCCTTGCCGTAGAAAGTCTTGTCGCCCATGCGGTACGAGTTGAAGTCGCAGCCGGCCTGGTCGCAGGTGCTAGCGCATCCGTCGCCACTGCAGCGGGTCTGGCCGTTGCCAGTGCAAGGATGAGGGGTGTATGCGGTAGCATCCGAGTTGGCCTCCCAGACGTCCATCTCGTTGCAGCAGGTACCGTAGTTACCAGTGCCAGAGTTGGGGTCAGTAGAGGAACCGACCCAGCCGGCGGTGTTGGACTGCGCGACCAAATCGGGTTAGGACGGGAAAGAAAAGGCAAATCGAGAAATAAAGACTAACCTCTCCGTTGATGAACTTGATATCGCGGGGGCACTGAGCATCACAGTAGCCAGTTCCGTACTTGGCGCCAGCCTTGTTGTTGGGGTACTTGGCCTTTCCACCATCCGCGTCCATCTGAGTGAAATAGAGAGCGCCGTTGAGACCGCAGGGCAGATTCGAAACATCGACGTCGAACGTGAACTCCTGGTTCTTGATCTTGAACATCTCGTAGTTGGTGTCGTCGGATGCCATGAGGTAGACACGAGAACCGACGTTGTGGGTATCGCTATCGGTGACAAACCTGAGGGTCAGGGCGTCGCCGCTGGTGGTGATACCGTAGGTGCCAGAATAGTCGGCGCCATCGACTGCACAGTTCTTCGCACAGGTCACAGCATCGGGGCAGAGCGTTGTGTCCCAGGTCTGGCCGCTGTAGCAGTTGTTAGAGCCGCTAGTAGAGTGAACCCAGCGCCAGTTAGCGTCAAGCACGACCTTGCCGGAAGACTGGGTGACACATCCGCCGGACTTGGTGCACTTTTGCCAAGGGAGAGAGGGGTGAGTCTCGGTCTTGAGAGTACCAACCTGCTGAGCCTTGACGGCAGCGAGGTAGAGCGAGATGAGAGCGAGTGCGCAGTACATGGTAAGACAGTTGCCGAGTGCTGAACCGATACCGTTTGAAGAGAAATGCCAGAGCTTTTATAGTACCGTCACGCGGGAAAAACACGGGTCAGAATCGTCCTCGCTGAAGAAAAACTGAATGTGGCGTACTCATGTGGACAGGCACTGTGTGGCCAGCCAAGAAGATACATTCTAATAATGGATGATTGAAAATACTTCCGTCGTCGAATACGATAGCTAGGCAGGCGCGGCGCCGAGGAGAGACCGAACATAGCTTGTAAAAATCCGCGAGTATATAGTAAATCAAAACCTAGCTAGATGACAAGATTGGTTGGTTCGGTGAGCCGGGATGACTGACGTCGGTAAGCGCTTCCCGCGCGAAGTGGTATCATAAAGTCTCCAAGTTTTTCCGAGTCAGGTAAGTGTCATGGGACCTTGCTAGCACTCAAAAGAGACAAAATCGCCGAGCCCAGATATTAGACACTACAGTTGCAACTTGTTGTGGTCGAGGGGGGTCCATTGGTGCCGAGTGTCACGGGGACATTCCTACCGATCACGTAAGGTTGGCATTTCCCAACACGAACCAATGATTGACCAAAAGTGATCCTCTCAATAAACAAACTCAATTGGAGTACAGCCTGATACACCCGATAACTAAATTTCTCATGGAGCTTACTCTGAGAATATTCGCGTCAAGACGCGCAGTTTTCTCCCTATCTCCCATGCTCCTTGTTCAATGCTCGTGTGTAGACACAGCCTCTACTAAACTCGTCGTGCTGTTCTCGCTCCCTCCGATGACTTCGTTCATAATTATTCGCCGATTGCCTACCAAGCTCGGTCATACCGGTGAGTATGAGTGTTTGTATTTGAACGGATCGGAGGATCTTATGATCCCTTGCGACACGGGACTTTCCGCAAGACTAAAAGGCTTGAAAGATGTCATCACTCCACTAACGTCACGTTGGTCACTGCAGCTCTGCACCCGAAGTATTAGAGGGAACAGTATCTTGATCGGACGAGGGTTACGGCGCGCCAACTGGATTGATTTGCCGCTCGACAGGACTACCCATGAAAAGTGCGGGATGCGCACGCAGCTTGCGGAGTTCCCAGACAGTCACTATGAAATCGAGAGGTTAATCCTGAGGTCCCAGGAGCTCCTAGAGCTGCGGGAGTTAGGCGACTAAATTCCTCGCTCCTGGGGCACTAGGTGGCACTCCGCGGTATGTAGTATTGCACGTACCAGATATAGCTAGTGACTTTTGCAATTTACGGTGTTGCTTGTGCAATTATAGTTTGGAACGCATACATGCTCACTTATTTACAGTAACCGATATTGCTGGTTAAAAACAAGCTTAATACAATCATTGCCACAAGTTACCCCTGGAGGCACACGAGGGATGTCGTCCTAGCTCTGAGCACATATTGGACGTGTTAGTCATATTGTTTGTCTCAAATAATTTGATGGCAAGATCATGTCTGTCGCTACGTTAGTAGCACCAGGGCGTCTCAGCCGACCTGATCAGGCTACCTCCAAGGGTAATTTATGAAATATTTAAGTTGAGCCTATTGTTGACCGACTCCTGTGCGACAACCCACTTGCCAACGTGGAGGTGCACTGGGTCCCCGGCCACAAGGGGATCTCGGGCAACGAGCGGGCCGATTTGCTGGCCAACCAAGCCGCAATGGCGGACCCTGAACCTCTATTCGAACGATCAATCACGTGGGCACGAATGCGGAACAAGCAGAAGTCCCTCCATCGATGGCGCAGCCAATGGGCATCCACCCCGCACTCTGCCCACGTACGCCTCACACTCGATAGGCCGCCCTCCACGCGCCTCGATCCATTCCACGCGTCCTTCGGGGGCTCCCGGCGGACGCACACCACGCTCATACAGGTCATCCTCGGGCATGCGTTCGTCGGTGAGTACTCCCAACGCTTCCGCCCTGACGACGATTTCGGGTGCCCCTGCGGTAGGGTGGCAGTGCAGTCTATCAGACATGTCCTTCTGGACTGCCCGTTACACGCCGTGGCCCGGATGAAGCTCAGGCGTCGATCCCGTCCCCTCCTC
>JANWGL010001587.1:0-10624 GCA_025200755.1 Ceratobasidium sp. C01
GCAAAGACCGCGCAAGAGGCTATCATAGAGACCTTTAAATACCTCAAGTATGTTCCAGACGTTAAGCCATCGCCAAAGTTGAAGTTAACCGTTTATTCATTAGCGAAGCTGAAATTAAATATGGCCCGTACTCTGTCATACGACACACTCGGCCATTCGTTATATATCAAGGCGCGAATACCATTGTCCCGATCTCGATTCTTGGACCACAACCTCTGCCAAAGGACAGAAGAGTATTCCTTCAGCGAAGAGGATATCGCACAGGACTCCTGTAAGTCGTTCCAAACGCGCTTCCCATAGTTCAATAACTAATTATTGCATGCAGAGGCTGGACTTTTGGAGGGTTGCTCGGTGGTTCGAAGTTACCTGGCCTTGATGTTACACCGGCATCCTCTGAAAGCTGGAACAGACCCAAGACCCTCAGTTCGAAACAACAAACTCAGATTGACAAGGATGTCAACCGCCTCTTCGATCCATCCAACGTTCCTGCATCTACTTCTCCAACTTCCGAGTCCCGCCTCCTCGAGACTCTCTTAGTTCATATCCCTGTGCGCTCCGGTGATGGCTACTTCCGCCTCCGAATAACCTCAGCAAATGGCAAAAAGACAATTGCCGAGAGTCCTGTTTTCCGAGTCGGGAGCCTGACATGGTCCAGCGCTCACCCCCAGGGTGCAACTCCACTTGGGCTGGTCCCTGAAATAGGTGCACGGTCTGCGTTCTTGGCCGGGAAGACTGCAGCCTGGGCTGGTTTCTATGCTGCGTTCCCATTCTTGAAGATAAGCCAAATGATCCCTGGGCTTGGAGTATGGAGTCAACGTATGATTCAGTGGGCTTACGTCGCGGCGGGTGGGGATACGAAGAGACAGGAGTTGGACGAGAGGTTCAAAGTTTCCGAAAGTTGGCGAAAGGCTAATGACAGGTAAGGTGTCTTACTATCTAGGGAGAGAACCTGCCTGACCGAGGTTTGCATAGGATGTACAAGGAAGTACCGTTTGGTGCTGCAGGGATTCGCACTGCTGCGGACCTCGTCGCAGATGACGAAGCTGGACCGGGCGGTGTGGCTTACGATCGCTCGAGGTAACCGCTTGAGCGCTGAGAGTAGGATTCTCAATTGTCTAGAGCTCAATGTATTTACTTTTCAACTTGATATTAATTTATTTTGCACGAAGGGTGCAAAGTTTATGATACACATTTATGCTGAATGTCTTTAGGCTATGAAACTAACCCTCGTTCTAGTATCCCCAATTATACAACGCTCTCACAACCCATACGCATTGCTGGTTTTTGCCGACCGTTTGTCCAACAGGGCCGCGAGTTGGTGCTGTATAGCACCTAAAGTGAGAGATGAAAATTCTGCCGCCAATTCACACGATGGCGTAGAAAACTCGCCCACTGCGATGGGCGAGTTGTAGTAAGCATAGTGTAGGCACTCTGACACGATCGTGTGAAGTTCCCTATGACTCGGGTGAATCCGGGTGACCCGCATATATTCCTCAAATTAGCGCAAGTTTTTTTTTTCGCAAAAAGAAAAAAGGGCGTTCTACATACTGCAGCCTCACACTGTATAAGCAAAAGCTTCTACGAGGCAGTTGTCGCGCGTAGTGGTCCTACACTCTCAGGCGCATGATCCGCGCGAGTGACACGCAGGAAAGAAACATAGAATTGTGGGCTCAGTTGAGATCCCACCCTGGCTCCGGTCGGGTCAGTTCGGCTGACTGTATGTCGCAACTTTATTGCTCTTGTCGACAAACAACGCAGAGCTCAGCCTACCCGGCTGTTGCTTAGCTTGATTTTTATAGGTACCGCCTACTTGCGAGGCAAGATTCAGACGTGCTTCCTAAGCTATGAGTTAAAATAGTCTCAATTCTAGTACGGTAATCCCAATGCAAGCTCTCCACGACCCACCAGTAGATTACACCGCTATTGAGATTAAGCTGCGTTCCTGTAGATCATGACGACCGGGAGCGAAATCAATATTATCTTGCACGACATCGGCCAAGGTCGTGTCTCAGAGTACCTATACGGGCGAATCAACGTTCGCCTACGTCTCAGTTCCGGCATGGATGTCAGTTTACCCATCCTTACTTGACAGGTGCAAACGGCCCTCGGAATCGCAAGTGGTTAGTTGACACCTGCTGTCACAATTTTATCCTCCGCAATAGTCAGCAGGCCTCGAAGTGGAGTTGAGATACCCAGGCGATGCATGATTTTGTCCAACCGGACACTTATGGCTTGTTACCGAGTCTTAATAAGGCATATACCTGCTCTATGACACATCACTGGTGCGGGTATATGGACTCTTCCGGTCGCCTACTTCACAAAGAACCCGTCTTTTAAATACAGGCGTTGGGTGTTCACAGTCTGACCAAAGAGCTCTCATCTCCTCAGCTCCCACCACCCCCTCGCCGACAACCCCGCCCCATTCCCACCATGTCTGCTCTGCCAAAGCTGTTCCAGCCCCTCCAGGTCGGAGACATCACCCTCCAACATAGGGTCGTCTTGGCGCCTCTGACCCGGTTCCGTGCTGACGACGAGCATGTCCACCAAGATCTTGCAGCTGAGTATTATACTCAGCGAGCCGAGGTCCCTGGAACACTCCTCATCACCGAGGCCACTTTCATCGCTGCCGAGGCCGGCGGGTACAAGAACGTACCCGGAATCTACAGTGACGCGCAAGTTGCTGCGTGGAAGAAGGTAAAACATAATTTTATCATGCGCAGGCACAAACTTATTTGGATGGCATAGGTCGTAGATGGCGTTCATGCAAATGGTTCATATATCTTCTTGCAACTGTGGGCTATCGGCCGCGCTGCGGAGCCCGATGTGATTCACTCGGAGGGATACCCCTACGTTTCCTCTTCTCCCACCTTACTCGAGGGCAGGTCCGAGGTTGCGCAAGAGCTCACGAAGGACGATATCAAACGCTACATTGGTTTGTACGTCCAGGCGGCCAAGAATGCTGTCTTTAGGGCTGGATTTGATGGCGTGGAGATCCACTCTGCTAAGTATGTATTTGAAGGATGGTTCTCAGTATTTGACTAATGTATGCGCTACTCCCTTACAGTGGCTACCTCCCTGAGCAATTCCTCCAAGACACATGCAACCAACGCACCGATGAGTACGGCGGTTCGATTGAAAACCGGGCCCGGTTCGTACTCGAGATTACAGACGCTGTTGTTGCTGCGGTGGGCGTTAAGAAGACTGGCATCCGATTCTCTCCCTGGAGTCGATTCCTGGGTAAGTGCAAACTAGTCTGGAAGCAACAGACATGCTTACGCGAAACGGCAGGTATGCGAATGAAGGATCCCGTTCCAACATTTTCGTATGTCGTCCACGAGCTTGTTAAGCGCCACCCGGAACTTGCATACGTCCACTTTGTCGAGCCTGTTGTCTCAGGGGATGGCGATGCGGACCCGGCCCATTTGACTGGCCAGGTGTGAACTATTCACAAGCTTTTCTTTGAACAATGTCTCACGCACAGTTTAGGTTTCCGAATCAAACGATTTCGCACGAGAGATATGGGGATCTAGGACTTTCCTCATTGCGGGTGGCTTCAAACTCAAAGATGCAGTAGCGGTCGTCGAGAAACACGAGAATACCGCGGTCGCATTTGGGCGTCTGTTTATCGCGAATGTAAGTCACCGTTGATATTTTGTTCCGGTCGTTGATTAATTTCTTCCTGCTAGCCCGACCTTCCCGTGCGTTTCCGCACCGGCGAGGCCTTGAACGCGTACAACAGGGCTACATTCTACACTCCTGGGCCCGTCGGATACACGGACTACCCGAAAGCGACAGCTGCTCTAAAGGCCCGAGCGTGATCTTTACGTAGATAAATACTAGAAGCTGAAAACTAGGTTCTGATTGTTCGTATACCAAGTAATAATATCGCACTGTACAGTTGTCACATGTCTCATAAGTCAGCGTGGTGGGGCAAGTCACACGATTAGAGAGACGATAAATAGTTGACCTTCGGAGCCGCTAAGTCCCTTAGGACGCTCGAAGGAATAGCGTCTTAATTCGGGTATGCTTATATGCGCTTTGTTCCTGTCTTTACCGCGGCGCTAATTTCCATTGTTGTGTCGAATCAAGAGAATGGCAGTTCGAGTGTTCAGATTGAACAGGTTTGTTGAAGACAAGGTCAACACCTAGTCACGTGATTTTGAATAACCACGCAACAAACACAAACTTGACAAATATCTACAACCAGACAAGAACATCGAACTATGAGAGTACTGGATACAAGTGAGCGGAATGAAAGTATACAGAGCACAAAGGCTAGGAGAGTCTAAAAATGGCAAGCAAGGGTTGTATCAAATAGTTTAGAAAGCTAGTAGTATGAAGTCAGATAGGATCACGAGTACGGACCAAGACAGAACGAAGGTGAGATGGCAAAAATATGGGAACCGAGAAACGAGTGTGATCAGTTCTTTGCCCTCCAGGGCGACCAATAAAGAAAGAGTAAGAGTAAACAGAAACGACAGAGATACTAGCTGGCACCGGCAGCGAATGCTCGGCCCCAGTGTGTATCCGCCTCTCCCCTCCTGCCTTGCTTAAGCGCAATTAAAGCCAAGGCACTCCAGCACCACACATCATCCACTTCGACCCCGTCTCTCTTCCCGGCATCCATCATGTATAAAATCTGGCTCCGGGCCGAGTCCCAGTCCTGCTCGTCGAGGGCGATAGACGCGACGGCCTGCTTGCACTGCATCTGGCCGCGTCGGTTTTGGGATTGTGTAAATAACTTTAGGGCATGTCGAAAATGAGAGCGCGCAGTAGAAAAAGAGGGTGTTGTTGGAGAACGAGCGGGAGAGTTGTTGATTGTTGGATAGGAAGGGGCCGTTGGAGAAGGCGGGAAACCGGAAGAAATTTGGGCAAGGTACCCGAGGTGGAGGTAGCACTGGGCTCTGAGATCCGGATATGAGGCTGGCGCGACCGAAGCGGCATGCTCAAGTTTAGCGGTAGCGGTTAGAAAGTCGGTGGTGGTGTGGTAAATGTGGACTGCCTCATCAATGAGGGCCTGGGTGATCCCGGCGGAGTTGTTGGAGGTGAGTGAGAAATCCGAGATGCTAGATATGTTGCTCTCTACAGAAAACGTCAAAACAAGACACATGAAAGTATGACCAGACGACTTACTGCTAGGTCTATCGGCATCGTGCATGAGCGAAGTAAGGTTGGTCTGTACGCTGTGGCCCTCGTCTTCCTCCGAGAAGATCACGCTCAAGTAGTCCGAGTCGCCGTCGTCGGAATCGAACTCGTCTTGTTCGTTATCGCACAGCCGAATTTCGGCAGCGCTCTCCTCGATCGACTGCAGGAATGTCTCGGGATTGAGCTCTGCCCATATCCAGCGGTTGCGGCGAGTGCGCAGACCTTTTGCGAGCCACACCTCACGCGACGGTCCAGCGGAAGCGAAGTATTGGCTGAATCGTTGAACTGCAGCGGTGAGGGCTTCCTATAGGGAAATACCGTCAGAAGACGCGTCGGGTTGTGTGCAAAGTCGGCTTGCCTCATAGGTACTCGGATAAGGAATGACGGCATAGTGGTCCGAGCCGTCGACGGTGTACACGATTGTCAAACTCTGCGAACCACCCCCAGCCAGACGCGAGGAAGAAGCCATTGGGGCCTGAGGGGGGGTTTGGTGAGTCGAAATGAAGAGGGGTGTTTAAATCTACTCACGTTGAAGGATGGGCGTCGAGTTTTGATCGTCAAAGGCGGACCACGCCATGATCGTGTCCTCCGCGGGCGAGCAGTGGAATCCATTGGACAAGGGAGGGGCGACCGAAAAGCAGAAGTGACCTTGTGTTTTTGAGTCTCGGCGATTTTCAAACATATTCCAAACCATTGATGAGGCGAACTACAGCTGTCAATCGTTAACATTTGTATAGGGTCGTTGATTAAGGCAGCACCCTGCCGGCGCCGGGCATGGCCAGGCATCTGGAAACGTTCATCCCCTCACCCTACCTTGGCTTTGCCCGCACCTGTGCCTTGACCAGCCCACCGCAGCCCGCTACCACCGGATGCATGTCCAACGCAAGCCCAGCCGCGCAGGATAAACCCAAAAGGACAAAATTTCTCCCAGCACCCAAAGTTAGTCGATCAAAGAAAGAAGCTTGACGCCGAACAACTGATGAACAAATCCGAATTCACCCCGCGTGTTTGAAATGGGTTCGGGTGGCGCGATCTCCATAAAGTTTCAAACTATCACACGATAAGCACCAAAACAGAGATGCATTAATCATTCATTCAAAGTTCCGAGAAGTAAGATGGCCAATAAGAACCCCTCGACAATTACTCCGGCCCTATGCCTCCCACCGCAAGGGCCGCTTATCATAATTTAAAGCCTCTAGGGCTCGCTCACCACGCCAACTTGGCCAGTAGCCCTTTAGGGTATCTTCGAACCATCCACTTACGTGCTTCATCAAGGCTGTGCACAAATGTATAGTTAGCCCTAATTAAAGCGTCGACTGAAACTTAACTCACAAAAGTATCCCGGCTCCGAACGCAAGGGGGAGGAAGTAGTGCTCGACAGGTACTCCGCGCGTGAGGAAAGTGTGTTGAAAGAATGGCACGTATGAAAAGAAAAACGCGATCGCGAGTGCACAGATCATAGCTGTATTCGATCGAAGGTTCAGCATCGAACCTACCCAACGGCGCATGGAACGTACCTGGGAAAATATACCAATTGCCCGAGGGTTTATGTGGGAAGATGCTCAATTTGCGGGACCGGGTCGCCAAAAGGTTCCTATTACACATTTATAAGGGTTAGCGTTATCGATAGCAGTTTATATGGGCGAATGTGACTCACCCCCACTGCATAATCACCAACGTAAAGAAATACACCGACTGCGCTTTCCTAGCTTTTCGTCATCCAGACTCGGCCATTTACCATACCCTAATACGAGATCCGAGAACGGAACACCGTGGCGCTGAAGATACCAGAACGACCTATGCCACCTCGTGAGCCAGCAGTCTCGACCGCTCTAGGCATTAGCTTACATGCTCATGGCGCAGAGTGACTCAATTATTCCGAGAAAGAAATAAGCGTGGAAGAGTAGGCGCCAGTCCGCCAGCCTGTCGGTCTTGACATTTCGTGGCCTGCGGGTCAAAAGTCCGTGTTCAGGCTTCTCGAGGGCGAGGCTGAGTGCGGGGAGAACGTCTGTGGCGACGCAAATGATAATCATCTAAATTGAAAGTCAGGGCGGTGATTGTTTAATCAGGACTGAGTCGTCGTACCTGCAGACTGCTCAGCATTTGAGGAACACCAATTAGAATGTTGAGCAGAATGGGCATAAGCTCCGAGAAACTATATAAAGTACACCAACGGCGTTAGCGTGGTTGAAAGCGAGCATAGATCCAGGAACCGACCTGCCAGCCGGAAGGAGGTACAAGACAGTTTTCTTCAAGTTGTCATACACAAGTCGACCTGGGGCGCATGACGTGCAGACGTTAGCATTAGACAGCAATTACCGGCGGATCAAAACAGAAGGAAGAGTGATGGAGCTAAGGAGCTCCCCATAGGAGCCGAGTAATCATTCCGGAAAACCGATGAACCGTGACAGCCGGCGTGTGAAACCGGGATGCCGACGTATAATGCGCGGGGACAAAGGAGAGGAGGGGAGGGAGATCAAGCCACACAGGCTCACCATATTCTAGTGCGACAACAATTGCCTCAAAGTTCTCCAACAGGACCATGTCCGCGGCTTCGCGGGCGACGTCTGAACCATCCCCCATGGCAATGCCACAATCCGCAGCCTTGAGACTCGGCGCATCGTTAACTGTCGGCCGTTAGAGTCAGCCACGGCCAACTTCCTGGAAACAGGTTACATACCTCCATCCCCAGTCATAGCCACCACGCCGCCACGCTTCTGGAACTCGTGCACGATCCTCAATTTCTGTTCGGGCGACGTTCGCGCAAACACAATCTCGTCGTATTGACACAGCTGCTCCATCTGCGACGACCCAATTCTCATCATGTCCGCGCCCGTAATAACGATACTCTTCATCGGGGGTCCACTTTCCGTCGCACGGATGCCCTTTTCGGGGTCAGAGCTCACATCAGACGAGGAGAACGTGCTGCGGTCGTTTGCGTCTGGGTCGTATTGCGCGACTAGTTTTTCGTCGAGTGTATCATCGAGGTCGGAGAGATGGTGGATCCGGTCGGGGTTGCCGCTGACAATCCCAGCTTGGGCAGCGATAGCGACTGCTGTGGCGGGGTGATCGCCTGTGACCATGAAGAACCGAATCCCAGCACCGCGGCATACACTATGTTCACATTATTATAACTTATTCTGACCACACTAACAAGCTAAAACTCACCGAACGGTCTCGATGATATCCGGTTTTAAAGGATCAATCAACCCAACAAGACCGATAATAGTCAAATTCCAGTTAACGTCGGCAATCATATCGTCCCCGATTGGGCCCTTCAGGTCCTCGCCTCGAACGATCTTCCTCGTAAGCATCAGGACACGCCGTCCCCTCGCAGCCCATCGTGTCTGCAGGGCCGTGATCCTTTCCAGCCTCTCAGGCGTCAAGTCTAGAATCTCGCCATCCGTCGGCGATAGCACGGACCCGCAGCGCGGGAATAGCACATCGGGAGCACCCTTGACAGTCAAAAGATAATCCGTGACCGGGTTGAATGCGTCCGATTGGATGAGCGGTGCGGGGATATCAGAGGACGTGGATTGGCCAACGAGTTTGGAGAGTTTGAGCATGTATTTGGTTTTCGAATTGAAGTTTAGCTTGAAAACATCTTCCCAGGTCGAGCGGGATTCCTCGACCGGGCACATCGTATGTGCAAACTTGAGGATGGCGGAGTCTGGACCCATATGTAAGTTGGGGCGAATTACACTGAGAAAGGAGACCTACCAGTCGCATCGCCAATTATTTTTCTAATATTTGTCGGCTGGTCTTCTGAGTCCGCTTCAAAGTTCGCGGAGTTACAAACGGCTGCTACGGTTCCCATCTAAAAAGGCAAAATGTGGGCGTACGTCAAGTATATATCATGGCAGAGCCTACCTGACGCAAGTTGGCGTTCCCGGAGCCCTGATTGGAAGCTTCGCGGAAGCCCACCACGTCGTACTCGGTGTCGAAGATTGCGACATCTTGGACAGTCATCTTGTTTTGAGTGAGCGTACCAGTCTTGTCCTGATGTATGAATTGGTATTGGGGATAGCCATGGATGAAGTAAGAAATACATACCGAACAGAGAACGTTTACGGAGCCGAGTGTCTCGACGATAGAGAGCGACCTAGCGGACGGGTTAGCTCTTAATGTGGTAAGGGGCACGAATAGTGAACCCACTTGCAGAGCACCTTCTTCTTTCCGAGTGTATGCGCGACCTTTGCAAGGGACATCGTAATCGCCACAGGCCTTTGAGCGAGCAACGCGCCGTTAGTAACGGTAACGTGGGATTCAAGCGAAAGGCTGGACTTACAATCCCTCAGGAATGAATGCAACCATAACGGAGACTACGTCGATCAGCAGCGTAGGAACGTTGATATAATCCGGATGGTCGCGACGAAGCCTGTCAAGAGTCTATCAATAATAATCACTGGAAGTATAATTGTATCAACCAACCATGCGGCCCAAAGGATCACTATTATAATTGCCAAGGCGCTTGCAAACCCGGCGATTACGAGTACGAATCGAAGAATCTCGCGCTGAAGAGTGGTGAGCCCGGCAGTAAAAGATTTTTTCTCGTTCGAAACTGGGCCGGTAGACAAGCGCGCAATGCGACCGCTATACATGAACAATCAGTTCTATTCGTAATCTCAAGCTCATGAGCGCTCATGATACTCACAAGACAGTCATATCTCCAACCTGGACTACGACACCGACTCCGCTTCCCGAGACACAGTACGTGCCCTGCAGAGCAATATTCTTGGTCTCGAGGAAGTTGATATCCGTGTAGTGAGTAGTAGCTGGGATCGGCTCAGACTGTATTCAAATAGGATATAAGTAATAGGAAACGAATGATTGTGTGAGCATGTACCTCGCCCGTTAGGACGCCTCGTTCCACCAGCAACCCTTCAGATTTCAACAATCGGAGGTCGGCGGGAACACGGACTCCAGTACCTAAAGGGGGGTCAGCTCTGAGTTCTGGCGATAAGAAGATAGGCTACCTAGCATGACGATGTCACCCGTTACAAGCTGGGTGGCCTCAACTGTGGAAAGTTGGCCATCACGCAAAACAGTGACCGATGAGGGAAGCAGCGACGTAAGGGAAGCCATAGTACGAGTAGTTGAAATATCTATAAAGCCAGCATTCAGCGGTATTAAGGCAGGCATAATAAAATGTACTCACCTTGCCACATGTTGAAGACCGCATTCAACAACATTACAATAAGCAAGACTACAGCTAGGGCAAGGTTGGCGGGAGCAGGGTTGGGTTCCCCAAGGGGCTTCCAAGAGACAAAGCATACCTAAGTACGCTGTCTTTAGCATCAGAGGCTGAATTATGATCGGGAAACGCACAATACTAGCAGCCAAAAGAAGTGAGCCGAACCCGCCAAATAGCCATTCCATGATTTTTCGAAATGTTTTGTTTGGGGGCGGAGAAAGAGCATTGGGTCCGTTGGTGGCCAACCGGCGCTGGGCTTGTGCGGTGTCTAACCCAACAGCAGGC
>JANWGL010001588.1:0-26190 GCA_025200755.1 Ceratobasidium sp. C01
ATCCAATCGTCCGGAACATGGGTCGTCGTCGACACCAGTGAAGACGTAGCGACCGACGCGCTATATCCATTCGCAAAGCTCAAGTCGCTCCCAATCTCAGACGAAAAGTCGCTCATCGGTCTCCTCATTGAGCGCTCGTCCTCAAAGCTGAAGATCGCAGGCGGTGACCGGACGGCGTTCGCACGTGCATCTTCAGCCCATGCCCGCGTGTCCCCAGCACGTGTTCGGGGCGGGCCCGGAGAGGGTTCCCGTGAGGGCGGGGCGGAACTACGGCCGCGTACGGGAGAGGGACCACGCATGGGTGATGGGCCACGGGAGGTGTGTGCGGAAGTGTGTGCAGAGCTCGCGGCGTAACGACTGTGCGTGGGAAGGGAGGTGGAGAGAAGGGTTGGGCTTGCCACGGTGGATCGGGATGGAGGATATGCTCCAGGGAGGTCTGTTGTGGTGGATCTCGCGGTGCTGTCTGTGTCCGCTATAGTCCCCTCGGCCGACGGGCCGTCGATATTGCTCACTAATCTATATCAATCAAGCATATACTCAGTGCCAACCTTTACGCACCAACTCGAATTAAACTCACATATTAGGTTTCGGACGTTGCGACACTACGCGCGACTGAGGCGACTGTGACCGACTCCTCGAACGAACAGGGCTCGTGAGCCGAGCGAGTCCAGATCTACCACGAGGACTAAGCGCGCGTTCCTCCTTTCTCTGTTTATGTTTCGCCGCTTTTGCAGCCTGTTTAGCCTCGCGTTGCTTTTTGTCCATCAAAACCTTGTATGCTTCGTTAATCTGAGAAACGGTTAGACAGTACGCCACTTAAAATTAGGGGAGACAAACCTCGATGAACTTCAAGGACGCCGTTTCACGCTTTGAGGAGGTCTTGTTGCGTTCAGGATGCCATTGCAATGCCTAAAAGAACCGTTGTTAATGTGGCAAGAAATTCGACGGCGATGAACTCACAAGATGACGATATGCCGCTTGGATTTGTTCTATCGTGGGGTCGTCTTCACGTTTGAGCCCTAGCGCATCGTAATAGTCAAGATTAATGACCGGGATGTTGAACATATCGAAATCCATGGCTGAAGACGTAGAGTGATGAAAAAAAGTACGAGATAGATCCTAGATGAAAGACGTCTACGAGACGAGAGACAAGTTCAAGACGATGCGAGGAGCAAAAAACGCGACCAAGACAAAAGTAGAGATGTTTGTGATATTGTAAATAGTCGTTGATAGCTAGTCTCAGCCCAAGTGCTCGGTGATCAATTTGAGGATAACCGGCAATATCTAGGACTATCTCCCCGCAAGAGGTGTTTGTTGAGCGTGTTTCTAGTAAGGTGAGATAGGTAAAAATCGGAACAAGAAAAGAGGCACAACCGAGTTGTTGTGGACGGTGATGTCAAGCACGCGGTGGAGGTGAGGAGATGGGCACCCACACGCCCGAATAGTGATATCATGTAATCAAATTCAATTGCAATTAGTTCACTGACAGATGCCAAAAAGGGATACATTACATATTTGCCAGCGAGGGTTTAGGGTTAGGCCTTTGCGGGCTGAAAAAGAAAAGAAAAATCCCGCGACGACACGAGCCAGTAGTGTAATGGCAAGGTCATCTTACCGCCGCTCGTGCAAGCAGAGGAGCAGTGATCCGGGCGGCAAAAATTGAATAATCGAATTAGTTGGCAATGCCAACGTTTAGTCGATTAAGACTAAAAGAACAGATACTACACTTGATCTAAGCCAAAAGGCCAGAGTGGTGAGGAAGGAAGACTGTTCTCCACCCAGCCTAAATACAAACGAGGGTTGGTCTGTGCGCGCGGCGACTTAGTGTTTGGGTCCCGGCACCCTGTATATCACTTCAGCGGCAATACACGATCTTTGTGGTCCTCAAATTCTGAGATTGGTTCGCTTGTTGATCTACGACAGTGATCACCACCCTCCTCTGCGTGAACTTGGCCATATTATCCTGTTCGGGCGCTGCATATAGCCACCCTAACGGGAGCAATTTGCTCGACCCGCCTTCTGGGTTTTACTTCCGTGCCCCTTGCGCCACTTGGTCATTCAAGAGTGCCGTGTGAGGCTGGGCGGTAGGCCAACAGGACACGCTCGAATTTAAAAGACATAAGGTGCAAGGGGATCAAGCTAACTGCCAAGTCGTCCTCTCTGTAGCCTCATTTAACGGGCTCGGGATGCAGCTAACAAATGCGCTCTAGCGAGGGTGAAACTGCACCTGGGATCGTCGACCGCTACAAACCCTTACGTTGTGGGATATAGGTTTGAAGCCCATAGACTGCTTTATATGCATGTTCTTTCGGGTAATCTTAAGTTTCAGAATACAAACGCTTGATACCACAGCAATCATATAACCACCCAAAACGACACAGGTTACGCTCATAAAAGAGGTTAAACAGCCCGGCGAATGAGCTGAAGTCCGGGTTCGCACGGCTATCGCCCTAGCACACCTATGACGCAGCGATCGTCAGTGAGGCTTATCTGAGCGTAAGTTAGATTCGAGCAACAACGTGGTGTGATATAGACAATTCAGGCAGCATCCAGAATGATGGCGATGTGGAAGGGAGAATATCCGAAGCATTCGCCGCTGGGCTGTTCGCTTGGGAAAACGATAATGATACGCCTGTAGTTTCAGACTTGACAAAATTCAGGTAAAAATAAATGAGAGTAATAACGGGTACAACAAGTCTTGAACATAGTGTTGCAGTGTGTCGGTATGTAGGTGGACTGAAGTCGCTTGATACTTGCGTTATTTACAAGACTTTTGGGTGCTGGTTCGGTGAGAATACAACTACAGCTGCTCCCAGAGCGAATGTTATCAACATTCCTGTTCCAACCACAATGCTCACGCATGCTTTGAATGCGTTTCGCTCAACCACACCGAAGATAGTGAGATATCCAGTTCATTATGTGCTCGGCCATCACTGACGGCTCGTCAGGGTAAGATGGATTTGTAGAATGCTGGAATTGCGTCATATACAAGATGGCTCATGCAGAACCCCGATCCCGACGGAGTCAACGATCGCTAGCTACGGAGAACAAAACAAACATCCAGTGAAGGGCCACGTCCATCCACAGCAATCCGCAGCGTTTAGATTGGGGTGGCAGTTTTGAAGTGGCAAAGTGAAGAGCAACACAGCCACCACGTGTTAGCCGGGTCGCCGCAATCGCGTTTGGTTTCCGCCCAGCGACCACGCCCCCATCCACAAAGTGCCTTCCACAAAGATTTCCCCGCGCTCGCCCGAGCTACATGGCCCGATGGCAGCTACCGCAGACCAACTTGCACTCACCAAGACCAACCGCACTCCAAATGTCGCTACTTCGACCAGGCAGGCTGTTCCTGCCTTCTTGAACAAGCTGTACAAGTGAGTTGTCGTATGCGCTCGACTGGATTTTATCTTAGTTTGGATTGCAGTATGGTCAGCAACCCAGACACTGATGAACTCGTGCGCTGGTCAGACGAAGGGGATTCATTCTATAGTACGTCTTTGTCCTTCCATCCGCTCATCTCTTCAAAGGCGCTAACGTATCCCAGTCCCGAGCCACGAACGCCTGAGCAAAGAGCTCCTCCCGCGATTCTTCAAACATGGCAACTTCTCCTCCTTTGTCCGCCAGCTCAACATGTACGGGTTCCACAAAGTCCCTCATCTCCAACAAGGTGTCCTCCAAAACAGCACCGAAACCGAACTCTGGCAGTTCCAGAACCCTCATTTCCAGCGCGGCCAGCCCGATTTGCTCTGCCTCATCACTCGAAAGAAGACGGGGGCGAATGTTGATGGTGTCGGAGTGGCAGACGAGACACAGCACACGGCTAACGCTGTTGGAGGTCCTACCTCCACTACCGCCGCTGGCGCCAGTCACCCAGCCGCCGGCCCGCTAGACTTGACGGTCCTGACATCCTCGCTGAGCGCGATCAAGAAACACCAGACCTCGCTCTCGACAGAACTCAAGACCCTCCAAGAGTCGAACCAACACCTCTGGAACGAGGCGCTCGCGGCTCGCGATCGGCATAAGAAGCACCAAGATACCATCAACAAAATACTTAAATTCCTTGCTAGTGTATTTGGAAACGGGACTGCCGGCGCTACTCCGTCTGCCTCTACAGGCGGTCCGTCGAGTGGGAGGGATGGGCGAGCGAGTCCAGGCGCGCTCGTACCTCGAAAACGACCCAGGCTCATGATCGAGAATGGCAGTGCGGATGACGACGAGGACGATGAAGGTCTCATTCACTTTGAGACGAATGGATCGCCCGACATGTCCATGTTAGGGGATCACGAGATGTCTGAAGGTGCGTTTGGGTTTCATTTTTACCGAGCGGGGGATTTACCTCATATACCAAATTAGGCCGGATTAGCGAGGCTCCGCCGGAGACGCCTGTCGCTCGCCCTCCTACGAATGCGGATTTGTCTAATTCAAATGGAGGCACAGGGAGCGCGAAGCCTGAGCCTCCTCCTACGCCGTCTCTGGAATCGGTTGCGCCGACGCCTATGCCACCGCCTATGACACGCGCTTCGTCTTCGACGTTATCGAGTGCACCCCCCGAGAGCCCGATGACAGTCGCCCGGCGCTCTCCCACTCAACCTATCCCTACGCCCGTACCTACGCCTATACCCACGCCAGCGTCTGCACCCGCGCCGTCAACCATCTCATCTCCCCACACGACAATGCCATCCACACCTGGGCCCGTGTTGTTCCCCCAACCCGACGAGCATGACCACGCACAGGACCAGCTCTACCAAGATACCATCTCCAAACTCCTCAGTTCCCCGAATGCACTTCAACGCATCCTTGCTACTCTTTCGTCCCAGGGACCTGACCATCCACCCGCTCATCCTGCGTCACACCCGCACGCGTCGCACTTCCCTGATCCGCCTCACTCTCAGTCGGAGCTGGCGCCATACTACGGAAACCTAATGAACGCTCCGATGGACATGACGCTCGAACCGCACATGGCGAGGCTAGATGAAGGGACTGAAGCGGTTGGTGCGGGTGTAGATAGCGTGCAGCACAATATCGACGATTTGATTCGGGAGTGGGGGTTCACGCCTGAGATGTTGGAGCAACATGCGGGGCTGGACCAGCACGCAGGGTTGGACCAGCATTTGGGTGCTACAGTGGATGTAAATGGGATGGGGATGGGTGGCATTGGAGGACAACATGGTGTTGGGATGGACGGGTTTAGTACACATGGGTTTGGTGGATTTGGTGCGCATGACGGGATCGGGATGAACGGGACTGGTGCTGGGGTGGGGCAATACGCGAGTATAGCCCCGGAAGGTGACACTGTCGACCTCGATAGCTTCCTCAACCAGTTTGAGTTCACGGATGACCCTACACACGGCGCTAGCACTTCTCACCCCAACCACAACATCTCGTCAACCACCAACGGAGCGGGACCCGGCACTAGTCCCACCATACACACGTCGGGTGCATTCCCAGTCCCGCTAGCGGCCGAGTTCGACCTCGCGAATCCTGGTCCGCACTCGGCCTCGTTCTTAGACGAAGTCCATGGTGTGCCGTCTGGGGCGTCGGATACGTCTATGTCCCCTGCTATACCCCTCTTAGACGACTTTTCGCAAGCCGGGCCTGCACCTGGGTCTCCGAATACAGCCCGGTTCACGTCTCCCGCTGCTCCTCCTCCGGCCCCTGCCCAGACAACCACAAACGGAATCGGGAGTGCCAATCTTGCTACCGGAGCGAAGCGTGGCCGAAAACGAAGGAGCATGACGGGGGACGGACCGCACGCGCCAGACGAACCAGTCAAGAGCATACGTAAATGAATATAAAGATGAACATTTTAGTATAGTGCTGTAGACCTGTTGCGTCCCTTCTCGTCGTATTTAATTGTTTAAAGTTTACACCGTGGCTTAGTTTGTACCAACCCCCTCATATAGTGTACTGTATCCATCGATGGTAGTTGATAGAAACCATAAGTTGTTTATTTGAGCGTCAAGAGGGAATAGAAGTGAAGCATAAGTGAGAGGTATGAGGACTAAAGTCCTAGTAGGTATTTGGAACCAACGACACGGAGAAAAGACATTCGTAAAATCAAAGAAAGAACTAGGCAAGACACCAAGATTCTGGGGAAGGAGCTGGACGAGCTGGGTTGGCTAAAAGACATAAATAAAAAGAGATCATTCCTCAAGTGTGGGGTATCAATCAAGCTGGGAGTTTGGGAGGCAAGGGCGGCGCCGCAACTTGGTGGTTGGGCGAAAAGCCACCCCTTGGTTCGTCATCGTAGAGGTCAGGAGTCACAGATCGCGAACGGTCCCATTCGCCGCTTTCTTTTCCTTCCGCACCCTCAGCAAGGGCAAGCGTTTCTTGGATATACGACGATGGAGGTTTCTATACGGAACCCCAAAGGTCAGTCTTCATTTGAGTTATAATGTGATTGGGTACTCACGGGCATCAATGGTGGAGGTGGCGGCGGTGCTACAAACGCTGAACTGGGCAACGCAGGCGGTTCCTCTGGCTGTGTCGCGCGCCTCTTCCCCATCGAGATCGTCGGATCACGCTGCAACCCTCCTCCAGTAGAGCGTGGTTCAATCTGGGAGTGTACAGGCGAGGGGGTCGACTGGGGCGGTCCATAGTGGCTCTCGAACGACGGTGGAGGCGGGCCGGCTTCTTCGTTGGATGCTTGTCCATTGGGGTACGCGTGCCCGTTTGCTTCAGCTTCGTACTGCGCGCGAAGCCTGGCTTTCTCCTCGACGGCAGATAGAGGTTGCATCGTCGCTGGGTTCACAAACCCACCCATAAATGGTGGGGGCTCCAATCCATTACTCTGGTAATTCGGTATAGTAGCCTGGCGGAGCGGCGGGGTTGACGGATGGGAACCGCCTGGCGGCGCAGGGAGAGCTCCGCGCCCTGCACTGTCCCTTGTCGCACGGCGCTCGCCAGTGCGCAGCGCCGCATCCTGCTCAGCGTACATTTGCTTCATGCGTTCTTTCTCCTCTTGAGCTGACAACCCGTAGCCAGGAGCCTGAGTGGGTGGGGGAGGAGTTACGGCAGGAGCGGACACACGAAGCCCGCTTTGGCTCCCAGCTGCATCTTGCTCCTCATACTGCCTACGGAGCCGCGCCTTTTCTTCAAGCGCCGAGAGAGCACTTGCAGTCGGTCCGGGATTGGGTGTGAAATTAGGCGGGAGATCTGAAGATGCCATCGGGGGTGGAGACACGCTCAACCGAGTAGGAGGTGGGGACGCGGCGCCAGAAGACGAAGGCGTGCGTCGCTGAACGCTCAGCGGACGTGTAAGCGGGCGGGCCCCACCACCGTATATCGCATCGTACGACGGAACCGTGGGGCTACCGGGTTCTACGTTCTCAGGAGGGGGGGCGCCATACGGCACATACGCGCCTCCATTCGCGGACGAACCACCCGCATCTTCTCCTGCGCGGGCCTGCTCGACGCGCTGCATAGCCGCTTTATACGCCAAAGCTTGCTTCTCCTCCGCCGCGGTCGGGAATCGATTAGATACAGACGCAGAGTGTGAGAGACGCGCTCCATGAGCTTGGGTCGACCCTCCATGACCATGCAAGGAAGCGCTATGTCCGAGTTGGGATCCACCTCCATACGGCGGCGTCCCAATCCTCCCTCCTACTCCCTGTCCAGGCACAGGTGGTGGCGTCGCACTCGGCTTGGGAGCCCCATACATTGATTCGCGGCCCATAGCCGCCAACCCAGCGGCAAAAAGCTCGGAACCAGTCTTGTTCCCTGCAGGCGTGTGCGCGCCCAGGAACGAGGGTGGTTGGGTGGTCGTAGGCGAAGCAGTGAATTGACTCGAGAATGCGCTAGATTCAGGATACGATGAGCCCGAATTGTACGGTGAAGAAGCTGAAGCAGCGTACGGGGTGCCGTAAGCTGACGCGCCCGAACTTGCGTACGGAGACTGCGCGTTCGAACCCCCAGGAGCGTTCGCATCGTCGATCGGTGGGCTGGAAAGCGTAGCCTGTCTCTGAGTATGTTCAGCTGCTGCGCGCGCCTTTTCGAACAACATCCGTTTCTCGTCTGCTGCTGAAAGCCATTGTTGCTGCGCCGGGCGAGCTTCAGGCGGAGGCGGCTGAGGCTCAGATTGGGGGGATCGAAACCCGGGTTGGGTGGGTGGCTGCGACAATAATATGTGAATATTTTAAATCAACAAAATAGGGATTGGAACGTACCTGGTCGTAGGGTGCGGGTTGGGGCGAAGTAAACGGAGAATTGCTGAACGGTCCACCAGGACTCATCGCCCATCCACCCACAAACGCAGCATTATCATTCCCACTACCACCGCTCCCACTCTGCGGGAACGCCGGGGCACCGCTCGCAGCTTCAGCTTGCGCCACGTCCTCGCCATCTCTACCCGCTTCCGGCCCCTGATCGTACAAGTTATGCCCTTCGAATACCGTCTGCTGCGTCTTCTGAGCCGCCTTGCGCGCATTCTCAAACATCCTCCGCTTCTCCTCTTCGGCCGTGGGCCACGATGTCTCCTTCTTTGCGGGCCCGCTCCCTCCCGCACCGCTGCTTGACCCGCCCGCTCCAGAGTTGGTTGCGGGCGCTGCAGGGGGTTCAATGGGAGCATCGTATCCCGCGCCTTGCTGAGTCTTCGCAGCCGCCTGCCGTGCATTGTTGAAGAGGCGCTTCTTCTCTTCCTCTGCGCTCAACCATCCCCCTCCGCCAGCGGCTCCGGTATTGGCGGGGGTACTTGCGGCGGTACTAGAAGTGGGCTTGGCGCTCTCCGACTCCCGTCGCTTCCTTCGCTCTTCCTCCTTTGCGTACTTCTCCTTCAACATCCGTTTCTCCTCCTCGGCGCTCATCGGCTTCGACGCTCGCGCGTCCGAAGGTTCATCGACGTTGACAATCGTGAAGCGCTGTTGCCCTGGTACACCTGACTTCCTACTCGACGACGAGCGCGGGCGAGCAGTCGCCACTGGTGGGCCCGCGTTCAACGGTTGGACGTTTCCGAAATGCTCTTCCCGCTCGGGCTCGGATGGCGCGCGATCTGACCCACGTCCGCCTCCCCCACCTGCACCACTCGAACCACCTTGACTGGCGCTGTTGTTCGTAGTTCCTTGATGAGATTGTCGACTCGGCATAGTTTGGGCTAAATTCTGCTGCTGCGCATGTGCGGGGATGTATCCTAGTTCGTCGATATCATTTGTACGCCCCGGCATCGTGCCTGGCGTCGAACCCAACGTGTGCCGGCCCGGAGATTGAGCATCAGCAGCGCCTGTGGAGCGGCGTGAGACACGTTCGGGGATGCTTGCAGAACCTCCATTCGAGCTTGGGGCGCCGTTCGATTGTGGACCAGGGAACATGCCGCCGTTGGGTCCGTGTCCGATTCCGTTTCCATTGGTGGCGGGTGGGTTTGTCGCTTGGAAGAGAGAAACGTTGGCGTTGATGCCAGGAGAGGGCGAGTTGTTTGGACCAAACCCAACGAGCTCGGGGGCGAAACCGATCCGGCTAACCGCGTCTTGGCTCGCTTGGCGCTGCCAGTTGGTGATTGTAACAGGTAAATCAACCGAAACGGTTGCGTTCGAAGCAAGAACAGCTTTAACTTGAACAACGTAGTTCACTTCGATGTGGCGCGCAGTCCGTACGGAAACATTCGTCTGTGCAAGGGGAATCTGGCAACCCAGGTCGCAGCGGTGCTGACTCCCCGGGAAGAGCTGCACAGGAACTGGGACGTTCTGGTCTGAGATGACGTTCGAACGAGTCTGGGCAGCGGGGGTGCGGCGCTGGGGTTGCTGGGAATGAAGATGCAAGTGCGGGTGCTGGTGTTGCTGTGCAGGTGGAGGGCTGGACCGGAAGATGAGCGTCTCGCGAACAGTGAGCTCGTACGCACGGAGGATGACGCCAGTGCCGGGGACATCGGCGCGCAGTATAGCCTCCACTGGCACAACGTCTCCTGGACCAAATGCTGACTGCTGAAAGTTGGCGATAAGGGTAACACCATTGGCGCTGTTCTGGCGAGACTGCGGGTGGGCGTAGATTGGCCACGTCTGCAGTAGGTCATACTTTTCGATGACGATCGGGGCGGTGTGGGTTGTGATTGGTGCGGGGTCACGTTTAAAAAGCGACTTTTTGCCTTTGAGCATCACCGAAGCGACAAGCTCATACTTGATTGCAGCACCGCGCTCCAGAGCGATACTGGGCGGGACGGAGTCAGGGACGTTGATATGGAACGGAAAGTCTTTCTGCGGCGATATGAGTTGAAACGCCGACGGCGGGGAAGAACGAACATACAGAGCCAAGTTCAGCAAACTCTTCTTGCTGGCTCGACCAGAGCGTGATAGGACGTTCGCCAATCGTTTCCGAGAAGGTACCGTTCTGGCCACCACCCGGGAGGATTTCGATCTTGCGGAGCTCGACACGAACCCATTTGGCCTTGACATTTCCGCGTACTTCGAGAGTCTGCAAAGCTGTTAGCATAGAAGATTCAAAATCTACCGAACTTACCCCTTGAACGAGCGCGCTTTTACGATCTCCGTTGGGCGCAATGCCGGGGTATCCTGCAGAGAGTCAGCACCGCCATCTCGAATCGAACGAGATTGAGCTCACCTTGTAGAAATTCGACATGCGGGGGTGGCCGCAGCATACTAATAAATTATTAGCACATGTTCAAAGGAAAACAATCGAACTTACAGCTTGAAGTTGGAACTCATCGCGGTGGACAAGTGCGCGCCTGTTGCTCGGCGACTCTCATTAGGGCGATCATGTTTCCGTGGTTGGGCGCTTGGACTAAGTAATAATAGTCATGCTGACACACTTGAGCGCTTAATCTTCTCCTATGCTCGACCATTGCTCTATCTCTCATAAGGGTAAGTGCATTGAATGTATCAATGTATGCAACTAACAAAGGTGCAGGCGGCGCTGTCCTCTGGCAGCGTTCGTTTACTCCTGCTGCTTCCGCCGTTGCTGCATCTGCTGCCTCGCCGGTTAACAGCCTCGTCCGAGACGCAATCATCCAGGACCGTGTGGATGACACGTTTGAGAAAGATGGATACGCTATCAAGTTCAAATTTGTCAATGATCTCGAGCTCATTTTTGTGGTACGTTCACTTCTATGACTTTGTCGACGTCGCTCACGTTTTCCCAGGTCGCATACCAGCGCATTTTGCAACTCACTTACGTCGATGACCTCCTCAATGTCATCCGCACAGTTTTCGTCGACATGTTTGCCCCGTTCTTGAAGTCTTTCTTGGCCTCGGTTCATGCCAGTGTGGGTGTGGCTGCTGCTAGTGCTGGGTCTATCGCACAATGGGATTTCAAAGCCCAGCTGCGTGATTGGGACGCGACATTCGACAAAATCCTGCGTTCCCTCCAAGACAAGGCCGCCCAAGTATGTTATTCCTCCCCTTCAACCACTCGCATACTAATCCTCTCTCAGGATAGAAAATCTCGCCTAAAGCCTACGCCTCGCATAGCCGCGCCTGTCACTCCACCATCGGATGATACGTCCACAGGTGCGCCCACATCAATCCTTAGCCGGTCTGTCCTAACCTAAGATTATTTCAGCCCCAGCGCTTGCGGCCGAAAATGCCACCGACGCAGAAGAAATCGCGCGTAATGTCGAAGCGCTCAAATCTCGTCTGAAAGGCCGCCCTGGAGCAGGGGCCCGCCGCAGCCCCAAAGTCTCGCTTAAGGGCGGGGCAGCGAGCAGTGTGGGAGGGTCCGAGTAAGTCATTCCGCCCTTCTACGCCTTCCTCGTTCCTATCACTTCTTCCCCGTCTCATCTCGTTTAATCTCATCTCGCTTCGCTTTAGTTCGGAAACCTCCCACACTCCCAAAAAGAAACCTGTAAAGACCGCCCGTCGATGGGCTGAGTCAGCACTCTCGCCGCAGGACATGGCTGCGCTCGATTACAGCTCGGCCCCGGGCGACTCGGACGCCGACCACCCTCCTCCACGTGTTGATCTCAAGCAACTGGTCGACGAATCTTCTCGTGGAGCCGTGGGCGCTAACGGTCTGTACGAAGTCAAGGACCTGGACTTGTATGGTGCTACGGGCGTTAGGGGAGGCGATGATGATGACGAGACGGAAGATATGATTGCGCGTGCATTGAGCAAGGCCGAGCGTGCCAAGGACGAGTCGAATGCTAGTTCAAGCGTTAGCAAGGGCGCGTTGAGCACGATCGGAGGCTTGTTCTCGCGCTTCACGGGCGGAAAGGTTCTTACCGCTGAGGACTTGGCGCCTGTCTTGAACGGGATGAAGGAGCATTTGATGAAGAAGAACGTGGCGAAGGAGATTGCAGATAAGATATGCGAAAGCGTAGGAGAGAGTCTAGTCGGGACGCGCGTTAGCGGATTTGGAAGTACGTGCCCCATCCTCATTTGTTTATTTATTCCTGACTTTTACTCATCTCCCTCTATTAGGTATCAAATCTGAAACCCGTGCCGCCCTCTCAGCATCCATTACCCGCATTCTTACCCCCAAAACATCCACCGATCTCCTCCTCGCCATCCGCGCTCGTACCCCTTCAGCCTCCACATCCTCATCCTCATCCACCGCTCCCAAACCCTACGTCATAACCTTCGTTGGTGTCAATGGTGTCGGCAAAAGTACATCCCTCGGAAAAGTCGCCTTCTGGCTCCTTCAAAACAAAATGCGTGTCCTCGTCGCTGCATGCGATACGTTCAGGAGTGGAGCCGTCGAGCAATTACGCGTGCATGTCCGAAACTTGGGTATGCTGAATGCTGGCGCTGGGGAAAACCAAGGGGATAGAATTGAGTTGTACGAGAAGGGGTATGGGAAGGATGCTGCTGGCATCGCGCGAGAGGCGATTGCGTATGCCGCCCAGAGCGGTTTCGACGTTGTGCTTGTCGATACCGCGGGAAGGATGCAGGATAACGAGCCACTCATGCGTGCTCTCGCCAAGGTAGGTTCCCACCTTCCTCCCTCCTCCTTGCCCCTGCATTCTTACTGATTAACATTATTTACCAATAGCTCGTCTCCGTTAATCAACCCGACAAAATCATCTTTGTCGGCGAAGCACTCGTCGGAAATGAGGCCGTTGACCAGCTCTCCAAGTTTGACCGTGCACTGCGCGATTTTTCAGGCACAAGTTCGAATACGGGCGGGCAAGGGCGCGGGATTGACGGGATGCTGGTGACGAAGTGGGATACGGTCGACGATAAGGTAGGCAGCATTTCTCTTTGCATTGATACAACAAAGTGGCTAAAAGCGGGTGTGTAGGTTGGAGCTGCGTTGTCGATGACATACGTTACAGGACAACCAATTATCTTCGTTGGGTGTGGACAGGTAGGTGTCTTATGAGCTTAGGGTATGCACCAATATGCTAACGACAGTTATGGTAGACGTACACGGATCTGAGGCAGCTGCGTGTAGCGCATATTGTCCAAGCGTTGTTGAAAGACTAGGGCGTGTCGTATATGTACTGTATCTACTTTCCACGAATCGAGGTCTTGTATTCCTATCTTACTTGTGCTTGAGGTCCGGGGCTTGCAGAACAGAACAACCCTGCATCACTCAAATACACTACAACTATAATATACAAACCTAATAACTTCTAAAACCTACCACCCCTGGCCACTCTACCCCTATATCCTTCACGACAACTTCAAGCCTGTCAGCTCTCTATTCGTCCCTTCTATCACCACCAGGCAGGGTTCATCCCTGGCACGCACATCTAGCTCCACGCCACGCATTCGAAGGCATTCCTTTCTCGGCTGTTCGGTCCGATAAATTGACCGAAGGCACAGGTGCGGGAACCCAAGTTCAGAGTTTGGGCTTGGCTTGGTTCGTAGAACTTAGTAAGGTATGCATGGAACCTATGGTATGCAACGAATGGAGATGCGGAGCGCGAAGTACAGTCACCACAGCCCAAGTGGCTAATAATTCTCCAGTGTGGCTCAAAAATAATATCGCGAATTTGGCGTAACCAAGTGGAGGATCACCGTACCAAATCTTCTGACTCTCCATTGCGTTTCGATTATTAGATGATTCCTCCAGGCAATATTCAACACAGGGTGTTGTATGTAGCTGAGGTGTGGCACGATGGCTGAAATCAAAGCGACGGAGGCAAATGAATTGTTCCCGTTGCTGGAGTGACTGTATGCAGGTTGAGCAAGCCACAAATTTTATACTAAACTCAAACTAAATACCGGGCCATTTGCACATATCTAGATGCGTATCTACCTTATTGTTGCTTTCGTATGGAACACAGGATCGCGGACCCTTCTTGGCTGGTGTGCGAAGTCTGAAAACACAAGCCTATTGACTTTAATCCTTGCATTATCCCTCTGAGTTTGGTTAAGTCGCCACTAGATGTTCGATCCACTCGCAAACCCACAAGTAGACCTGCAAGATCCTGCACGGACCATTATGGACGTAAAACGGAGGAGGCTAAGGCCAGGGCGCGACATCGGCACGACGCTGCGCACGGGCCAGTCTCCTGTCGTATATAATCTAGACTGAGAGCTGCCATGTTTCCTCACCACTCTGGCCTTTTGGCTTAGATCAAGTGTAGTATCTGTTCTTTTAGTCTTAATCGACTAAACGTTGGCATTGCCAACTAATTCGATTATTCAATTTTTGCCGCCCGGATCACTGCTCCTCTGCTTGCACGAGCGGTGATGAGATGACCTTGCCCTTACAGTATTGGCTAGTGTCGTCGCGGGATTCTTCTTTTATTTTTCAACCCGCTAAGGCCTAACCCTAAGCTCTCAACCTGCGAGCAGTTAGTCAAACACCATGGGTAGGCAAGGCCCCGCGCAAAATCCTGAAGCATGCAAGTGCATTGATGGTATATTTATATTACAATGTGCCCACATAATACCCTAAGTGAAATATCGGATAAGAAATTGTCTATACCTACATCCAAAGTCAGAAGGCTCCGAGAGCTGAAGTTTGTTGGGCTTACCCGCATTTATTTGCTGGTATTTCCAATCGGCACTTGAGGGACTTGAGGGAAGTATACCTCAACGTCGATTGGGGATTTGAACAACTCTGCGATTGGACATATCGTGCTAGCCTCGTGCTCAGGTGTTACGACTGGCGACCTCCTGCTGTAGTCTTTGAACCAAGCAGAGGCAAATACGTTTGGCGGGCCCAGAGGAGGTGGACACGGTTGGCGTAGTAATCGCTCTGCTCGTCGAGAGATTCGTAATTTTGGAAGGATAAGTGGCTGATCGGCAACAGTGGGAGTAGTAAAAGTAACGGCGGGGTCTTTAGTGGGACAGACAGGTGCGATAGCTGATGAGGTGGATGCGCAGCTCATCGTACTTGATCTCGAAGACCTAGCCATGATCGTAATTCGTCAAGCAGGGCTCTAGTAAATGTCCAGCACGCTAGACGATACCGAGCAAGATTCTAGGCGAGTAGGGTAGAGCATAAGTGCTGTTGATTGTGAGGTCGCATTCATAAAGGCCTAGTCGCGTGAGGAAGAGTATTCTCACTGAAAGCTGTTTTAGGAGCGCTTAGGACTTCAGATGTATGTGGAGTATGATTGGTTGGCCGACTTCTAAGGATTGAAGCCCGTGTTGAGGTGGTATCGCACACGCACCAGGGAATCCGGCGGAGACGTCCGCCAGCGCCCCGTAGTCGCAGCGAGCCGGGGATCGAGTTCTCAACGCAGGGATCTCTGTCTGAGAGAACAGGCCTATGGGGTACGATGATTGGGCAGGGGAGACAATACGCTTATTAGCAACATTTCTTCCCACGTGATACGGAAAATGTACACTTGCATTCGTGGGAAACGCCAGCATAAATTGAACGGTAGCCATTCAGCTGGGAGCCAAAAGGAACGCCGAAATTCTTTCCATACTCCACGACCATTGTCCCTATCATTTAAACGCGATTCGGAGTCCGTGAGGCAATGTGGTCCCCACGTCGTGCCAACTGACCCTATGCGACACTTTGACAAAACTGCCAAAATGGTAGTACAAGGCCAGTACCAAATGTGAATATAGTATTAAGCTAGAGGCACAGAGGTCAGCAGTCCAATCGTAACGGCAAGTCCCAGTGATTACATGCCTTTAGATTCAACGTATAATGCCCTCCACGATAGCTTTTGAGAACTCCTACTATACCCAGGAAGAAGCATGTGTGCGCCTCGATCTTTGAGCCTATTGAAACACGATGCATCTCATTAGTCTGATCCTTTGATCTTGTCACGGCGAACTCAGTAAATCAAGGTTGGGTGTATGCACCCCGAAACCTCGGCCGGTGATTTGATCCCGCTTGAATCCCATACTTATTGATCATCGTTAGCTCCGAACCGCACTGCGCCGGCTGCAGCTGGGCATACTGAGCCGACTGTCGTAAAGAAACTCGAAATTGAAATCGCCTGCGAAAGCTACTGGCCCGCGCCGCGATGGATCCCCGAGCAAATCATACTGTGGGGCAATTTGTTTGAGGGGCATTTGCGAGGTTAGCAAGCATATCAAAACTCCGGCGGCATGATCTGTTCGCATACCCCACGCGTGCCTAGAGACATCGTGTACGTACCCGGAATGCCAAGGTGTTTCCTTGAGGTCCGTGATAATAATATTGGACCAATAACCAAGGAGTAAAAGTGTAGTGGCTCAACAAATATCCTGTGTTTGACATGAGCTGAAAATCTGTTCGATCAGAGAGTTAGGAGTGAGCATGATCTTTGCAAAGTCCTGATATAGACCTTACCGTGGGGCGTTTACTAGGAAGAGAACAAACAGCAACAAGCTGATTATACTCGTGAATGAACCTCTGGTAGCGACACTAGAAGTATTAGCCTTATTGAGACCCAAGGAACCGCGAAGGCAGGTGCGGGCCCGGCCATGCAAGCACCGGTCGCGCTCTGGCCGCTCGTCAGGTCCCCACAAAACCGCCCTGTACTGACTAAGCTTATCAGCGCCGTGATAAACGAGATTCCCAACTCTCGCGCCTTAAATCCGAGGCGCTCGTGGCAACCAATCATGGAGGAATTCTAGAAATACTTCATTGTCCTGAGTAGTAGAAGACATTGTAACAACAACTGGTACACAAGAAACCTCGAAAACAAGTAAAGTCAGACAGCGTGAAGATTTACGCAGAACATAGCATGGAGGTTTCAGCTTAGCTCGATAGCACCTTCCCTTGGAACAACCGGACGCCTCTTCGTCTTTCTCCTCCGCTTGATCTCCTTCCATACGAGGCACCACCCGCCCAGAAGCAGCCCCACTGGAGGGATCAACCAACTCACGAGCCACGTCCAGCTCGTCTGCTTCTCGAGCTTCGTCACAAGCGAGTTGATCTGCCTCTCAGTCTCCGCCAACGATCCAGAATTGTCGACCACGTAGTCTGCGTACTCGAGTTTGCTCGCCAGGGGAAGCTGAGAAGACACGCGTGATTGGGCAGCGGCGCGGTCCGATGAGTCACGCTGCATGAGTCGCTGCATCTGGAGTTCTTTGGAGCTACAAGGCGGAAATACAAGCCGTTTAGTATGCTCAGAAGATGTGGGGAGGAGGGCTCTAGGACTCACACGTAGACGACGATCACCTTGCCCACCTGCTTCCACATGCCCGTCTCGACTAGAAGAGGTACATCTAGAACACACACCCGCTCCCCGCGAACCCAACAACGGACAATGCTCCAGAACATTGCCTTACGAACCGCCGGGTGCACGATTGCGTTCAACTGTTTACGCTTGTGCTCGTCGTTAAAGATAATCTCTCCCAGTTTCTTCCTGTCAATATCCTGACTTCCCCCCTTTAGCACTGCGGTGCCGAACGTAGAACAGATAGCGGCATGGCCGGGTGTACCAGGCTCAACTACTTCTCGAGCAAGAATGTCCGCGTCGATGATGGGAATGTCATGGGAGGCTAGAAGTGACGATACTGTTGATTTTCCCGAGGCGATTCCACCAGTAAGACCGACAACTGTAGACACCCAGTTCGATAGATGCTTTCTCAAGAAGATAAACACTCACTGAGCATCGTCGTTTCGGGCAGACCCGTCAGAGCACGTGACAAGCTACCGTGGGCGCTTAACCGGAACAAACACACAAACCTAATCTATCACATACGATGTCGTCATTTCATCATGTCTGATGTACAGTATGCCAATTGTGGAATGAAACAAAAGAAATAAACTCGGAAATGAGTGTTGAATAAAGTACACGAATAAAGATCCCAAATGAAGTGAACAGAAAGGAAAGATAAATGTTATATCTTCCCAGGACCAAACCCAGGGGGGTACCCCCTCTCGGCGTTCGACACCCGGTCCTCCCGTTGGTCCACTTCGTCCGCATAGGCTAACTGCCGATTTTGCCATCGGCTATCGACCGCGGGGGTCGCGTATTTATTTTCATAAACCGAAGGAATGAGGTTGTCCGAGTTTTGCCCAACAAAGCCTGGCCGGGAACCGATCGAGACTTGCTGGGCCGGCGAAAATCCCGTTCGGTTGGGCAGGTTCCGACTCCCTTTGACGTCGCTGAGCTCCATTTCATCGCTTGTGGCGCCCCCAGATGAGGCCATTACACCTGCGGGGGTAGATTAGTAACCACCGGAGAGTACCGGGCTGGAGCACTTACGGTCACCACGAAGACCACGCAGGTTGAGAACTAATCTGAAGCCCATCACGTTGACGACTGTTGGGTTTAATATGAGAAAATCGTCATGCGTGTGGAAACACAGTGTACTCACCAGCCATCGTAAAGTACTTTGGCATCGCAACCACTACATTGGAAATGAGTCAATTTCGACGGACATCCAGTCGTAAGACTCACAGGTTGACGGGCCGACGAGCCAAACGATGAGCGGAAATATAGAACACACTGAGCGGAGTTGAGTCAGTCTGTTTCAGTTCCCTTGCTTGAGATACGTACTGCTAATGACGATGAAATATAAGAAACCTGTTTGAAACACTGTGAGCAATCTCGCACAAAGAGAAAGCACTGAGACTTACCATCTCGATACAGCGTATATGCTACCGGTGTTTTTACATTCTTTCCTCTGTGCTCGATCGCTTTGATTACAGTGAGCGTAAATATGATGGCCTCAAAGGTAATCGGCGGGAGCCCTGAGTGACAGGAAATTCAGATAATGATGGGAAAAAAACGTTAATTTGACACTCACAGACAGTCCAGCTAGATTCACAAGGTTAGAGGTTCGGTTATGAGCATGAGCCGGATAGAGTATGATTATAAACGTACAAGTATGAAGTAATCTGGGGAGTTCATCATCAGGAACGAACGGCTCACGATTAAGACAGCTGAAACTTACCGTCCCAAAACAGACGTTGAAAATGGGGTTGGGAGCAACCTATAATCATAGAACACCCTTAGATCACACAACCTCCGCCGAAGCCTATCATATTTAACGCACCTCGCCTATAGATGAAAGAACCACATGATCAATATATGCGTTCGAACTCTTCGAGAAATGAAGAAATAAGCTTACCAACCACTTGAAATAACCCAGCCGACATGATCCCCAAGGTACCAGCGATGTATAGGATTCCACTGCCCCACAGGAGCATGGTAACCCACTTTCGCCTTCCCCATACGGCGTTCACGCGCATAGCGACGAGTGCTGTGGAGTTATTGTTAGGAAAGTGCGAACCATGCGGTACACGGCACATACCATGAACAGCAGCACTGAGACATGAGAATTAGCGAAATGAATGCGAGGATGAGGGGGATTGTTGCTCACAATGATAGGACGTTGATATAACCTTCAACAACGAACCATACCTGGCAGAAATTGGTAGTCAAATGACTGGCCAGGCCGCCTTTATCGTATAGGTCAATACCCAGTACGATTGGGACAATATAACGGTTCTAAGGCCCTACGTATTAGCGAACGACATTCGAGCTAAAGCGATGGGACCTACGATGAAGAAAAGCCATGTAACAATATTTCGCTTGTCGGCCTTCCAGACGAGCTCAACCTATGCATGTCGAGCAATGAACAAATGAACAACTGTAATTAAATCGCAACTCATACCTCATCCGGGAATGTTAGGAGGTGATCGTATATCAACAGAGCGTATCCCGCTACACCCATGTATCTACTCAACAGTTAGCTGGCGACCCATTTCATTTCACGTCCGGTCGACTCGCCTGCTGAAATTCACATGGTTGACTGCGACCTCTAGTTCATGTAGTGCAGCCTGGATGGCTGCCGCTTTTGCTGCATCCGCCATTATTGGGATTGTCGTTTAACAAGGAGGACCGGTAGGAGGAAAGCCGGATGTCGGATACAGCCCAAAAGTAGACGAATGTATCCAAACAGAAGTGCGGGAGAGGTCGGGAACAGGTAGTGACGCCGGTGCCGGTACAAGAACACGCAGTGCACCGAGGACGGGAGAAGAGAGCGTGGGGGGATAAAGAGAGACCGCGAGCCAGCGCAAGTGAGAAGAAATAAGTAGTATCACGGGCCCGCTCGCGAAAAGAAGCAACCAGATCGCCAGAAGGTTGTGTCGGGCACGGTTGAAGCCAAAGTCACTGGAGAAATATTCTCCCAGAGAATTTACACCAGGCGAGGGAGTTGGAGCAAGCCAGACGGTGGCCGAGAAAGGTTCCGGCAGAAATCCAAAGCACGTCCACGAGCACCGCTAAGAATTCCGCGTTGCCAAATAGGAGTCCATCGGGTAAATAGAGACGGGTTACTGTACCGTAAACCGCCCCGGAAAACACATCCAGGAGAAGGCACCGGAATCTGCCTAAATAGACATCACGAAGCAAGGGGGATCGGCATGCCACGCGCAGGCATAATCGGAATCATGTGACTTCTTCGTTACGGTCACCATCGTAGCCGGCACCGGTTGATGGCCCTCAACCTGCATGGCTGGACTCTTCTGTCATCAAGTACTGCGGCAGGCGATAGAGAGGCCGCCCCTGTCGAGGTGTCTGACCATTAAGCCTACTGTTACCGAGTTCCTTGCTTGGGTTAGACGCTCATTAAATTTGACGGTGGCTCAAACCTCTCAATTTCATAGTGATTTCATAAACTGATGTACACCACCTTGGCTTCGAGCCGGAATACCACGCGCGCAAGACTCGAGCTTGGCTTTTGAATCTTGTTTCGTTGTAGATCTTCTATCCAAACCCTTTTGAGTCGATCCGCTCTCGGTTCCAATCCCAGCGGTCAATGTTTATCATCTCATTGCACGGATAAAGCCGAATAAAGTTACAATCAAGTGATCGATGACTACCCTTGGAACGAATTCTTCATCTCGCGCAATTTCGCCATAGCTTCGACGTCATCCTTGGTTTTCGTCGCCGTCCTGGTGTTTATCACAGTTAAATCCTGTTCGGCAATGCCGATCTCATAAGAGGCGGAGGCCTACCTGACTGCGCTGCTCCCGAGCCTCATGAAAACGTTCCATTCCTTCTCATCCGCAATGGTCGACTTGCCAGTCGTGATCTCGTCCTCGGTGAGCTTTTTGAGCCGTTCCATTGCGGGGTTCTTGGGGTCAATGTGAGCCCCGAAGGCGAGAGATCCTTTCGTGTATTCGTGACCGTTGTATACTACCGTTTCGTCAGGAAGCGTACCGAGGTACGACAGCGCCTTGTGCATCTCTGCAGCTGTGCCCTCGAAGAAACGACCGCAACCCGCCAAGAATAGAGTGTCCCTGCTATCACATGAAGAGAGCTCCTCTCCTAGTTGACAAGTACATACCCGGTAAAGACCCCTTTCTGATTAGGTCGCGTCGAGTCCTCGACATAGTAGCTGATGGAGTCTTGCGTATGGCACGGGGTAGCCAGGCACCTAGCGCAATACCACGTCGGAATCGAGTGAGTTGCCAAACTCTCGTACTTACCTGACCTTCACGCTATCGCCCACGGAGAACGTATCCCCATCTTTTACGAGATGTGTGAGTGCAGGGATACTGTCGGAACCGCCGTATACTGGGACATCAGGGTACGCCGAATGCTTCAGGACGATAAGCGCATCAGAATCAAAGCCGATCCGCACGGGGCACCAAACGACATACGAATTCCTTGTTCCCTCCAGAATGATCTTCCCACATCAGACAGTTAGTCTCGAATCGCATATACGCATGGTGTAGACTTTGCTTACCATCGTGGTGATGAGTCGTGATCAGTGCGGCGAGCGTGACGCCTTCTTTCTCGGCCTGGGCTTTGACTTTGGGAACATCGTAGATGTCGACTGCGGCCGCTTTATTTGTAGTCTCGTCGATGAGAAGGTAGGCATAGTTGTCGCCGCGGACAGGAACAGGTACAACACGCATTGGTGCTCTGTAGTGGATAGTTCAGTATTATACCAATGAGAACTATTCGCTGTGGAATGAGACAGAAGACGGAGGATGGAATGTAGAGTGAATGCAACGCTACCTAGAAGTGCTGGAGAAGTTACGGGGGGTGCTCAACAGACAAGATACGCGCGGCTTTATGTGCGTAAGACGGATAGCGTTGGCCGCGATGTGAGTAGTAAGCTTGAGCGTCATTGCTAGGTGGAGGTGTAATCTTGTTCGTGGGACTAGGAAGCCCCATAACGTGCCACGTGACCTCGGTACCGAAGGAGTCATCCTTCGGCACCAACATCAGCGCTCCATGTGCTTAGCGTTGCTGCCTCGTTGGCACTTTTTCACTGAGTCAACTGGTTCTAATGCTATATAAACTTTGTGAGAAAGAGATACACTCTTCATTGAACTCGCATCCTTCACCTTCACAACCCTCAGCTCAAGACACATCGAAACTTGTTATTTCATTTGAGACCTAATCCGATATCATGGCCAGTACCAAATCGAAGGCTTCAAGCTCCAAAACCTCTGCTGCTAAGATTGTAGCAACCTCTCAACAATCTCGGTTCCATGCGGACACGCTTACGACGTTGTCTAAGGAGGTAGCTGCCCGATTGTATTTATTTGTTTCCCGTACTGATGTAGCATTTCGGGTTTCTTAGATCGACCTCAAACAAGGTGCGTTTACAGGCTCAAAATACAACTTGAGTTATGCTCATGTGTCTAATAAAAGTGAACATCGCTATTGGGAACCGCGATATACTCGTCGACGGTCACTTGCGCTTGAAAACCGGAGTTCGATATGGACTTGTCGGTAGGAACGGGCAGGGCAAATCAAGTATAGTCCAGTTCTTGCTCCCCTGGCGTTCTCTGATCGACTTGCGGCAGCGATAATGAAGGCGCTAGCCGATAAAATTATCCCCGGAGTCCCCGAGAACCTTCGAATCTTGCTCGTTGGGCAAGTTGAAGATTCGCCTTTGGGATTTAACCCCGCAGGGGAGCCGACCAAGTTGTCTGTTGTTGAGGCCGTAGTTCAAAGCGACCAACGTAGAGAGGCCGCGATGCAGGAATATAAAAGTACGTGAGAACTTTCTTGGCATTTCCCTAATCGAGTTACTCTAACCTTTGGCCTCGTATGAAGCCCTGTCTAGCGCCTTGGAATCTGAATCAGACGCCCAACTAATCGAAGCGCTTACTACAGTGCGCTACGAAAGGGCGTTAAAGGAGTTGACTCTGTCTCAGAAGATAGCCTCGAAGCGTAGCGGGACGCGAGGTTCAGAAGCTCGCAAGCAGCTCTTGGTCAGTGAAAAGAAAGTCGCCGATCTCGAAACCGAGTGAGTATCCATCACGCCTGATCGCAACCTTCTCGTCCGATTGATTAATCGACGTCTAATAGACTAGCCTCGATCAAGGAGAAGACGAACGAAGTCACTCCTGAAAGCACTGCTGAGGTACACGCCTCGGCGAGCGAGCTCCTTTTGGAGGTCCAGGGTGTATTGGATGCTGTGAGTGTTTTGGGTTGTTTACTGGGGCTGCGCATACAGCTGGACTTATACGATGATGTGTGAAGATCAACGCAGATGCAACCGAGCCGAATGCAAGGGTTATTTTGCTGGGCCTTGGGTTTAGTTTGGACCAGCTTGACAAACCGTTTAACGAGCTCAGCGGTGGTTGGCGTTCGCGGTGCACGCTTGCAAGTGCATTGTTGCAAAAGCCCGACATTGTGCGTGCTCAATTATATTCGGCTGATAGCTGCTAATCTATGTACATAGTTGATCCTGGACGAGCCGACTAATTATCTCGACATTCCTTCGGTCATCTGGCTCCAACGATACCTCCAAAGCCTCGAAGAAACTACCATCCTCCTCGTCGCGCACGACCGCGCCTTTCTAGACGAAGTGACTGAAGAAACCATCATTCTCCGCGAGCAAAAGCTAGCGTACCATGAAGGTGCCATTTCGGCTTGCGAACGTGCTGCGGCGAAGAAACGAAAGTCTAAAGTGCGAATGCGGGATGCTTTAGATAAAAAGCGCGAAGCAATAGAGAAGAGTATCTCGGAGGGTGCAAAGGCTGCTCGGAAGACTGGAGACGATAATAAAGCACGGATGGTGAAGATTAGGCAAAAGAAACTCGATGACCGGTTTGGAGTGGAAGTGAACGAGAAGGGCCACAGGTGTGTGTATATCAATATGTCGTATAGCAAGTTAATAACAAAACACTCCGCAGGTTTAAGCTGAATCGGGACTTTGGAGGTGCGTGAGGTGGAGCAAACTTATTAGTGATTTTTATTAATTTGGGGAACCTAGGATATCACCTTACAAGCCGTGGTCAAGTGGAGATCGAAGGAATTGATCCGCCAGTAAACCTTCCCTTCCCTGACCCAGAAGACCTCCGTTTCCCCGGTTCGCTGTGTTCTGCCGCAGGTGTATCATTCCAGTATTCCAAGACTGGACCGGTTGTGTTAGATGGTGTGACTGTCACTATACACCCGGGAGATCGTGTGGGGTTGGTTGGGAAGAACGGAGAGGGGAAATCGACTCTGGTGAAGTTGTTGATTGGGCAACTGAAACCGACTAAGGGGGTTATCGAAAAGCACCCGCGCCTTCGTATTGGGTGCGTCGGTTCTTGGAATATCTTTGATCCAAATGACTAACGGTGGCGGACTGATTAAATAGTTATTACTCCCAACACTCAGTGGAAGAGCTTACCGATCCCAAAATCGCGGGTTCCTCTTCTGTGGACCACTTCATCGATGAATTGAAACGGCGACATGACATCTTGGTCGACGACGGTACGACCAGGAGTTTCCTCGGCAGCTTTGGATTACAAGGCCGCACAGCTACGAATCCGATTGGCGCTTTATCAGGGGGTCAAAAGGTAAGAGTTTTGTTTGGCAAATCCATAGGGGTAAGTTTAATAACTGAGGCCGTGGTCTAGGTTCGCCTTGCACTGGCACTTGTCGTGTACCCTGCCCCGGACTTGCTAGTTCTTGACGAAGTATCTACTCATCTTGACATGGTGAGTACCAGCAAACCAACTGATACTGTAGCTAGGTTATACTAACTTGGGGATGATCGCGAACTAGGATACAAATGTTGGACTCATGCGGGCGCTTCGTGGATTCAAAGGCGCTATCTTGCTCGTCAGCCACGACCGCCACCTGATTCAATGCGTCGTTGAAGGAGCTCCTCTAATCCCTGAAGGCGAAGAGGCAGAAGAAGAGGAAGAAGAGGAAGAGGATGACGAAGAAGATGCTGCGAAAACTGGATCGGTTTACAGAGTAGGACCTAAGGGTAGATTCCGACTCTTGCCTGGAGGGGTTAACGATGTGAGTGCTGCTTTCCAATGTTCTCGTGTATAGCTCTAATCGACGATCGTCGTTCAAAACAGTATGTTGCTGTTATTGAGAAGCGCTTGAAATAGTGACTACGTATGTGACAATATGTTGTATTGAGTAGTTGGGCACGATCAATACTATGATTGTCTTTGGTTGCAGAATGAATTAGAATACCAATACCACAGGAACTCGTAGGCGGCTAAAATCGCCAGGATAGATGTATTATTACCGAGTTTGACCGAAAATATAATAAATCCTTTTTGGGGCTAATAGCGCGGGAATGCGGCCGTTATTTCGGGGCGTGTTATTTCAGGGTAAACACGGATGTGTTTATAACGTGATTATCCGCCACGCTTAATCCGCTTAAATTCTTACGTGTGGTGCTTCGAGCTCACGCGGGGGCTTTCATTACAGATGGTCAAACATAAAAAATAGTATTCGACACACAGAAACATACAGACTGATACCACAAAACATACAGACTGATATCACAAAACATACAGATTTTATCCGGGGTGATCAAATATCTTGCTCTAAGCCCATTCACGCCTCGCTGTAATCCTGCTATTGATCGGTCTAGTGATACGGATGTTAGTTGCGTGTTGGTTCTGGGTACACGCGGCACTCACCACGAGAGCTCGATCGAAGGGATAGCGTTGGCTGGGGTGGGCGTCGACGGAGCG